>JAOTQR010000109.1:6498508-6540397 GCA_025774065.1 Solanum ossicruentum | reverse complement strand
AGCAGAGATGTCATTTTCAAGGAAAATGTCTTCCCCTTCAGGCAGGTACTCAGCAAATAAGAACAACTATTCCCCACTGAGTCAATTACAGTCTCAGATGACTTTTCTGTGTGTAATGAAAACAGAGAATCATCTGCACCTATCACTGTAGTTGATATGCACCTGGATGATGATCCCATGGTCATGCATGATGATCTACTAGAATCAAAAGTTGTATCTGATACTGCTTAGCCTGAGGGTACCAGTACTATAGTTGATTCCATACCTAGAAGAATAGAAGAATTTGCATGCAGGAAGTCTAGAAAAAGTCATCATCCTCCCATCTGGATGAAAGATTATGTGACTCCAACTGGAACTCATCAACATTCTCATAGCGACCATGTCTCCTATGACAAGCCGTCATACAAATATAAGGCCTAATTATATGTGTTTTCTACAGAAGTTGAGCCAAGGACCTTTGAGGAAGCAATCAAGGATAATAGGTGGATACATGCTATGCAAGAAGAGGTGCAAGCCCTGGAAGACAATGGAACCTGGGAGATAGTGGAATTACCTAAAGGATGCAAGTGAGTGTTCAAGATCAAATACAAGGCTGATGGTCAGGTTGACAGATTTAAAACAAGATTAGTAGCAAAGGGATACAGCCAAACTGAGGGGATTGACTACCAAGAAACATTTTCTCCCAGTGGTAAAGATGAAAATAGTCAGATCCATCATAGCACTAGCTGCCAATCAACAACATTGGAACATCTTTCAGATGGATATCTTTAATGCATTCTTGCAAAGGGATTTACTTGAAGAGTATAGAGCTGCCTAAGGGGTTTTATAGTGCTGAGAAAGATAGAAATCTTGTATGCAAGCTAGTAAAGTCCCTATATGGACTTAAGCAGGCATCAAGGCAGTGGAATGCCAAGCTGACTAAAGCTTTATTAAGTTCATGCTATTCACAGAGTCACATAGATTACTCCTTATTCACAAAGAAGAGGGGTAATGGAGTGGTGATAGTTCTAGTATATGTTGATGATCTACTGCTCACAGGAAATGATGCAGAGTTAATAAAGGATACTAACCAGGTCCTATACCATCACTTCAAGATCAAGGATTTGGGTGAGCTCAGATACTTCCTAGGTATTGAATTCATGAGATTTGATGCAGGTATTGTAATGAACCAGAGGAAATATGCTCTTGAACTGATAACTGAAGCAGGATTAGGGAATGCCAAGCCTAGCATGACACCATTGGAGTACAACCAAAGGCTGACTAATGTTGAGTTTGATCCAGAGACTTTATATGACGACAATCCAAGATATCAAAGACTAGTTGAAAAGCTGCTCTATCTCACTATTACAAGACCAGATATAGCCTTTGCAGTCCAATTGCTAAGTCAATTCATGCAGAAGCCCAAGGTATCACATTAGAAGTTTGCATTGAAGGAGATTAGATACATCAAATTGGAACCTGGAAAGGGGTTATTGATGAGTTTTTCTCAGCAACTACAACTGACTAGCTACTGTGATGCAGACTGGGTTGCCTGCTCAAGCACAAGAAGATCAGTCACTGATTTTGTCCTAAAGTTTGGTGATTCTCTTATTTCCTGGAAGTCCAAGAAGTAGCCTACAATCTCTAGGAGCTCCACAAAAGCAGAGTATAGGAGCTTGGTTGCATTGACAGTTGAGATTGTCTGGGTTGCAAATCTGTTCAAGGAATTAGGAATAAAGTTGAGAGAGCCAGCACTTATACACTGTGATAGCAAATCAGCACTGCAGATTACTGCTAATCCGATCTTTCATGAGCGTAGCAAACACATTGAGATCGATTGCCATTTCATTTGAGAAAAGATCCAAAAGGGGCTTATCAAGACCACCTATATTCATACTAAAGATCAGCAAGCGGACCTACTTACCAAGGCATTAGGAAGAACACAGCATGAGTTTTTACAAGGCAAGCTTGGAATATTGAATCTCTTCAATACATCCAGCTTGAGGGGTAGTATTGAGATTACTTAGTTGATCATTAGTTAAGTTATTATTAGTCTAATTGAAGTTAGTTAGTTGGTTGAGTGTTAGTTAGTTAGGGAGTTAATTAGTTAAAGTAAATATTAATCCCATAAAGTAGACTACACAATAGAGATATACATTGTATTGTACATCACTGTATATACACACATGGTGCATATATAAGCACTAGTACAGTGCTTCATACGTATATACTTTGAGGAATAAAAGTCCCCAATCCTTTTCCTCTCAATTCTCTCAACCCTTTTCTGTATTCTCCTTATATTTTCCTCAGATAGTGTTTCTTTTCATTGCTCCAAGTTCCAACCTCATTCAAAGCCTTGTCTATTCCTTGGTTCATCTGATAAACACAAAGGCTTCAAGTGTATGGATCCTAGTTCAAGTAGAGTTATCATCTCTCGTCGTGTTAATTTTGTTGAAGACTCTTTCCTCTTTCCATCCTTTCCTACTGCGACACCATTCTCACTCAAATCTACCTCATCGACCACTATTTTAGATAACTCATGTACATCTTCTCACTTCCCAATCCATATCACACGTTCTGGTGTAGCATCACCTACACTTAATTATGTTCATACTACTATCCCCGATAGTACGCACCAACTCCTGTCTAGTAGCAGTCTTCAAAACTCTACATTCCAATCACCTGATTCTAGTGAGTCTAGCGATTCTTGCCTTAAAGCTTCCAATCCATATTCTCCAGCTTCTACTTCACACCTTATGCAGTCTCCTTCTACTCAATCTCTAGTTAATACCTTAAATTCTTTTTCTGAACAAATTGCTTTATCCCAGGCAGCACCACCAAAAATTCTATCTTCCTTAGGCAATATTAGTGTGCCTAACTCCACTTCAACCACCAAAGCCCACATTCTCATCACATGCTTACTCATTCTCAAGTTGGTTCCCTCAAACCATGTCTTCTTCCTTCTTTGCTAGCTTCGACTAGTTCCAGTTTATCTGAACCAACATCCTTTGCTCAAGCTTCTAAAGATCCTCGTTGGATGCAAGCGTTGAGTGCTGAATTTGGTCTCTTGTGCAAAATCAAACTTGGACTTTGGTACCTCTTCGGGCAAATGTAAATATTGTTGGCAATAAATGGGTGTTTCGAACTAAATTTTGCGCCAATGGCTAGGTTGACAGATTTAAAGCTCGATTAGTGGCTCAAGGTTTTTCGTAGCAGCTCGGGGTGGATTATTTTGAGACATTTTCTCTAGTTGTCAAGCCTAGCATAGTTCGTTTAGTCTTATATTTAGCCCTTCAATAGAACTGGTTCATGCGTCAACTTGATGTATCAAATGCATTCTTACATGGTAAGTTATCTAAGACAGTTTATATGCGTCAGATTATCCTCATCATGTTTGCAAGTTGTAGCGTGCTCTATGTTAGGTTGTGGAGCCTGATTATACTTATGTACTGGCGCGGTTCAATCTCCGCGGTAAGGGTGCCAGGGGTGTGGGGGGCGGGAGCCCCCTCCCCCCGAAATGTTAGGTGCTACTATTTATTCTTTGTGTATACATATATTTTCTATAATTGTAAATATTTGGACATCATTAATATATATAACCTTATCACCATGGAGTTTACCCATTGGGACATTACCACGAAAACTCTCTCTCTCTCTCTCTAAATAGAATTTTCTCTGCCTTCTCTCTAAGAAGAAGAACGTCTTCTTCTTTATTCTTCTTTTTCTTCTATCTAAAGATCATATATTTCCTAGCACTCTATATGGTCTCAAATAATCATCGTGTGTCTGGTTCCATTGGCTTGCCCTTTTTCTTCTTAATCTTGGTTTTCAACAATGTGTCTCAGGCCATAGCTTGTTCATCTTTCACTCCGCGGGTGATTGCATAATTTCTCTCGATTTATGTGGATGATATAGCTATTGTTGGCTCGTCCGAGTCTTTGATATCTCAGTTCATCTCCTCTATGAGTTCAGAATTCTCAATGAAAGACTTAGGGCCTCTTAATTACTTTCTTGGAATTGAACTGAAGCATAATTCCTTGGGGCTACTATTAGTACAACATTGTTATATTATTTCTCTTCTTCATCGTTTTAAGCTAGAGAAGTGTAAATTTGTGCTTACTCCACTCCATGGCAAGCTTGACTGGAATTTCCCTTCTTTCTCCTTTGCTTGAAGATCCCTCTACCTATCATCAAATGGTTGGGAGCCTACAGTACTTATCCTTCACTCAGCCAGACATTCAATTTGTTGTCAACCTTGCTTCTCCATTTCTTCACCAGCCGAGACAATTACATCTTCAGGCAGCAAAGCGCATCTTTAAATACCTAAGTGATACAATTGATTGGAGCTTACAGTTGTACAGAAAATCTGATCTTCCTCTTAGTATTTATTGTGACTTGGATTGGGTTGGTTGCTCTGCCACAAGATGATCCACATCTGGTTTCTGCATTTTTCTTGGCTCCAATCTCATTTCTTTGTCCTCTAAGAAACAACCTACAGTTGCACATTCTATTACTGAAGCCGAGTATAGAGCGTTTGTTGCTATTGCCGAGGCTACATGGCTGCAATACATTCTTCGTGATCTTGGTGTTTTTCTTACTTCACCTGTCTCCCCAAAGTGTGAAAACATTGGAGCTATCCACCAAGCGCATAATCTAGTTTTTCACTCTCATACCAAACACATTGCTTTGGATTATCATTTTGTTCGTGAAAAGATAATTCATGGTGGCTTAGTAGTATCTCATATTCATACCTCTGAAGAACTTGCCGATCTGTTCACTAAAGTTTTGCCCTTTGGCCGTTTTCATGAGCTCACGACCAATCTTCATATTTATTCTTCCCGTTCAGATTGAGGGAGGGTGTTAGAATTAACTTATTATGTTCTAGTTGTAGCAGAAATCTATTTTGTATTTACTCTTGTACTTATCATTTATGAGATATATGTCATAATTTCCCTTATAAATACTGGAATATAGGATAAGAAAAGCTCACGATTTACCCTTCACTTTGTGTCTTTCATCTAAGTGCATGCCGAGAGACTAGTTAAATAAAAACACAACGAGATTATAATGTTCAATAATTATGTAACTTTTTAAATATTACTTAACATCACCAATCATAATCTATGAAATTTATGGTCTTCATCTCATCTTCATTGTGAATCCCATTGCTTCCTAGGTCCCTTCATTGTCATTGAAATCAACCCTACAACATACAAAGAAAAATATAGATGTTAGTCGTTGCACACATTATTTATAGGCAAAACTGGTAGTATAAATTTCTTAGAGTTTTTCCTGACTTGAAAGGTGAATGTTAAATAGATAAAGTTCATAAGAATGGATATTGAATTTCCTTCAAGGAAATTTTCTTATACTTTGATTAAAAATAGAAACATATATAATATCACACGACCTGGCCATTTCCACATCTTGAAAACTTTGTGTGCCACTTGTAGAGACCTCTTCATTTTTCTGTACATAATGAAATAAATGTGTAATCAATAAATCCCTTACCTAAGAAAAAAGTAAACAAATTTATACATGATTTGGTTTACGTTGAGGTGTGCATTTTTCTAATGCATTGTTTCGTAGGTCAAGAAATATTGTGGTATAGAGGGTAAGTACATACCTGCCGGAATCAAATATTTATTTTGGCTTCTTCAAACCAAAATTCTTTCCAAGAAAATAAAAGCCAAACTCTAGGCTTCTTCTAGTTCAATTCCAAATTTAAGGCAAGGATTTCACCGGAGACATATGAATATTTCATCCATGGATCTTCTTTCATCCATGGAGTCCTAATTCAAACTCAATTTCATAAGTCTTTATCATAATTCAAGTAAGAGTTTTAATTATTTCTCATGGGTTCTATTATATTGCAATCAATTCTTTTAAATTGATCTCATCAATGCAAGATTTAAGTATAATTCACTGATTTTAAGAATGATTTTCATGAACTCATGTCATGAAAGTAAGATATGATTATAAATTCAACAAAGTTGACATGTATGAACTATGAATTACAGAATGTATGAGACGAAGATGTTTTTGAGCAAATATCAAGTTGTTTCCATGAAATTCAGATTTACTTTTGAGTGAAGTATTTTCATTATAAAAGATCTTCATCAGTTTGATGTTTTAAATAAGTGTTTCATGAATATGTTATGAAAGCATGACTTAAGGAGCTATTTTATGATTATGAGTTCTATGCATGATTTGTTATTACTAGATTTTTAGTGTTTCAAAGATGGTGATTATGATTATACATGACTATTTTTGTTGTGAGTTTACCCTAGCACTGAGTAAACCTAAGAATGAAGGTTCACCCATTCATATAAGCTTGATACCTTTTTGTAATGATCCTTTTGTCGCAGAACTACATGCCACCATATGATAAGGAGTGTCTCTATTAGCTGAGATATGACTTCTTAGTATGTTACCTATTAGTTAAGGCATGATTTGTACCTATGTCATCCATTAGTAGAGGTTTGACTTAGCATAGCTAGTGGATCCATCTAATATATGCCTTTATACCTTAGCAATCATATTGGACCAATGCACTATACTTCACCTTATAGCTCACATGGTTATATGTCAATTGGTGATACCTCTTACTATGCAAGTTTTGCAATTTTGATCACTTAGTTTATGATATAATTCTCAATATTTAACATTTGGCCTAGTATCAATTATCTCAGTTATTTTAGCTATCAACTTTATAATATGTTTTACTTGGCCATTGCATTATCAGTTTTTATATTTATTAGATGATCATGATATGCCATGCATAGAATACTCTCCAGATCGGTATTTTCCATGGTATTGACCGTATACTTTCACCTATATTAATTCATAATAAAGGGTCATGATGATCCTACTCATGCCCGTGGCTAGTACAAACTCCAATCAGCTTAGCATCAACAGTGAGTCTTCATGCTTTGAGGGCACAACCAATCATGAGTTTCTATTGTCTTTCTTTCAAATTTTTATTTTACTTTTATTTTGTTGAGCTAGGGCTTACCTTATGCACCATATATGTGGTAAAGGCTACGTAACACTTAGCATATATCCAGTTTGTTCGGTATTGTTCTCATATTTTTCTTTAGTTGAGTGCTATGATAAGAGTGTTTTAAGAATTACATTTCATATTTTCATTCACTTGTATGATTCTTATGTTATCTTACATCATGCATATGTTAAGAGTCTTGTCTAGGATCCTTTCGATCATATTTGTCATGTCATGTCTAGTACCTACCTTGGGTCGTGATAAATTTGGTATCAGAGCATCAAGTTCACGTGTCCTAGGGTGTCTGAAAAATTTGTATCGAGTAGAGTTTTATTCATGGGTGTAAAGCATGCCATATTTATGAATGTGACGCTATGAGGTATTTAAGAAGCTTCATTTCCTTGATCCCTCTTAAGTCATGCGATAGTGTTGAATCTTATAAAAGTATCCTTCTAACTCTTATTCTATACATTTCAATCATGCCTCTACAAATAGCTCTATTGAGAAGGAACAAGGATTAAGATTAGGGACAACACGTACCTCAAGTTTTTACCCATGTCGAATTCAATAACTCTTTCTGAGTATTGTCCTACGCCGTGACGACTCAACCTAGTAAAGAGGTGGTAGCCCCCAAGAACCTAAATGTGGGTACAACAATGTCAAGAATTTGAGATTTCACTAGGATGAATCCCTAGAATCTTGTAGAATCTATATGAATGATGACGCTTAAGAGTTCACATAAGGGATCCAAAAGATTTTTGTCATTATTGGTGCGACTCCTATAGAAAATGTAGACTTGGTCGTTTACCAGTGAAAGGGAGTTGCTCAAAAATGGTTTGCTCAATGGAAAGAGAAAAGGGCAGTTGATGTGGGTATGGTAGATTAGGAAAAGTTTAAAGATGCTTTTCTTGGTTGGTTCTTTCCTCTTTAGATGATGGAGGCTAAGGTTTAAGAGTTCATAAATTTGAAACAAGGAAATATCAGTGTGTAGGAATATTCCATGAGATTTACCAAATTGTCAAAAAAAAAATGCTCTGATATTGGTGACCAAATCTAGGGCCCCCATGAGTAAGTTCATGTTTAATGTTTCAAAGATTGCAGTGAAGAAATGTAGGACAAATATGTTGATCAAAGAGATGGACATTTCTATATTGATGACACATGTTCAATAGATTGAGGAGGAAAAATTAAAGGAGACCAAGAGGGCAAGGACGAATAGTAGTCACTACTCTTACTCGTGGTCCGATAGCGATGGTGGTCGCTCTCAATTTTGGTAGAAGTTCCTCAGCCACAGCTCATCCAAAGCTCAGATTCAGAAATCCAATAAGGATAGAGTGTCTATTAGTAGGGGTAAGGAGGCATAATAATAAGCTCATCCTAGTGCTTCTATACATCGCCCCATTGAGCAAGGTGCTCCAACTAGTTTAGATGGCGATTAGCAATAAGATAGATTCTATGCTAGGTTTTAATAGTCTGAAACATGTGAGAAGAGTTTCCAAGAGTCATAAATTTGAGTCACATAGCCCCACTTTTGACCTTGACATAAGAATCTGATGGTTTTGTCATTTATTATGACACCGTAAGGATTAGTCTTGGTTGTTCTTTGATATAACATGGTAAGGTGGCCCTTACGCTTCATGGGAATTTGAAGTTAGTGAGAAGAATTATCTGACTCATGATCATGAGTCAGTGATGGTGGTATTCCCTTTGAAGATCTGGAGACAATATCTTTACGAAGTTCGTGTGGATATGTTCACAAATCATAAGAATTTCCAATATGTGTTCAAGCAAAGAATGTAATCTTCGCTAATGAAGATGGCTTGAGTTATTAAAGGATTATGATATGAACATATATTGCATTAGCCGATAAAGGCCAATATAGTAGCGGATTCCCTTAGTAGTTTGTCCATTGTGAGTGTTTCTTACATTGAGAATGAGGAAAAGGAGTTGGTTTGTGATGTTCATAGACTTTCTCATTTAGGAGTTCATTTGATTGATTTAAATGATGGTGGTGTGGTTGTGCAAAATAGATCAGAATCTTCTTTTGAGAGTGACGTGAAAGGAAAGAAAAAGGATGATCCTAATTTAGTTGAGCTAAAGAAGAAGGTTCTAAAAAATTCCTTTGAGGCATCCTCCCTGGGGAGAGATAGTGTGCTTCGATATCAAGGTCAAGATCATTTGAAGCAGCAAATTTTGTGAAAAGCTCATAGTTCCTAATACTTTATTTATCTAGGAGGCACTAAAATGTATCATAATTTGAAGTAGTATATTGTTGGAATGACATGAAGAAGGATATAGCAAATTTCATAGCCAAGTGTCCGAATTGTCAATGGTCCAAGGTTGGGCATCAAAAACTTGATGGTTTGGCCCAAGATATTAAGATTCCTACTTGGAAGTTGAAAAAGTTGAATATGGACTTCATTACAAGTTTGCTTCATACTCGTCATCAACATGACTCATTTTGGGTAAGTGTGGAACGAATGACCAAGTCGACATATATTCTTCCAGTTAAGACTTCTTATTTATTCGAGGACTATTCTAGAATTTACATTTATAAGATGGTTAAGTTTCATGATGTTCCATTGTCTATCATTTTGGGTAGGGGTATATAGTTTACCTTACACTTTTGGAGATAGGTTCAAAAAGGTTTTGGTACTCAAGTTAAGCTTTGTACGGCTTTTTATCCACAAATCAATAGTCTAGCCAAAATGACAATTTAGACTTTGGAGGAGATGTTGAGGACTTGTATGATTGACTTTAAGGTTAATTGGGGATGATCAATTGTCTTTGATCGAGTTTGCTTATAATAATAGTTACTATTCTACCATACAAATAGCTCCATTTGAGGGTCTTTATAGAAGGAGGTGGAGGTATCATATTAGGTCATTTGAGGTCGGTGAAATTGCTTTGATAGGGTTCGAGTTAGTTCATGAGATAATAGAGAAGGTTTGACTCATTAGAGAAAGATTGAAAATTACCTAAAGTCGACAAAAGTCTTATTCAGATGTGAGAAGAATAGAACTTGAAGTTGATGTTAATGATAAGGTTTGCTTGATAATTTCACCTATGAAGGGTGTGATGTGTTTTGGTAAGAAATGGAAGATTAGTCCCATAATATAAGCTCATATCAAATTTTGAGGTGTTTCGATAAGATAGCTTATGAGTTGGATTTTCCTTTGAAATTTCCATCGGTGCATCCTCTATTTTATGTCTCTTTGTTGACAAAGTGTGTTAGTGATCCTACTTCAATTGTGCCTTTGGAGAGGGTTGGTGTGACAAAGAGGTATCTTATGAAGAGATTCGAGTTGAGATTCTTGACTGTAAAGTCTAAAATTTGAGAAACAAAGAAGTCACTTCAATTAAAATTTTACGAAAGAATCAGTTAGTTGAGGGTGCTACTTGGAAGACCGAAGCTGATATGATGTCACATTATCCTTTACTCTTTTCCAATACTTCAACCTCAGTTTTAAGTATTAGATCCTCCCGTATACTTTTTAAACTCGTGGATTATAGGAATTCTCATGAATTCCCATGCATGCATGCTCATGAAATCAGTTTTAAAGTTCATATTTCACCTTGGAGTTGATTACACTTTGGTTTATGCATTTTTATATCATTTGCTTTCATATTGGGCTATTAGATCTCTTTCCCTACTTTACCAATGGTAGCTGATAAGTTAGGAAATTCGACTCATTTAGGATCAAAATTACATGTAAAAAGTGTCTTTAATACATGTTTATGTCCGTATTTGATGTTGAGATATTGTTTGTGCAACTATGAAAGAGTTAGGACAAAGCTTGGACTCTATGGTGAAAAGGATCCAAAAAGTTAGCAAAGTAAGGAAAATTAGGTTGATTATTGCAAAAAGGGAGTTGGCGATTCACCCAACATGCCATTACATTGCTAACATTTCTGAAAGTTTAGGCCAGCGGTCATTTAAACTTGGCGAGCAAAAGAACAGGTTGGCGACTCACCAAACCTGGTATCCGAGCATGCATTTATTATCGCCAAAACTTATTGAAGCTCCTGCAAATCGAAGCTGGTTGAAGGGCGAGAAAGAGCTCCAATTGGCAACTCACCAGCCAGTTAGGCGAGCTCGACTGAGCTCACCAAACCTTCTTGAAGTCCCTGCAGAATTTGGGTAAGCATGGCTAGACAAAGACCCACTAGACAACTCACCTATTACTTAGGCAAGCTTAACTAATCTTGTTGATTGGGTCTCATTAGTGTTCTTCTACCAATTTTTTAAGGAAATACAAATAGATCTTTTGAATGACTAAGAGTACTCTTTTGCAGAAATACTCCAGAGAATAGAAGCTTCAATTTTTACTTTGTGATTTGGGGTCTTTTTACTTTGGGGAGAAATCAAAGAATTGATTATTTTGGGTGTAGGCTTTTGAATTTAACATTGTAATTGAGCAAAGAATCATGGAGGACAATTATTTTGGTAAATATCTTGTTAATTCATTATGTGAGGCTAAACCCCAAATACTAGGGCATGCAAATGTAGTTGAATTCTTAGATTGAACTTGTATTTTGTATTTCAGCTCTGTTTTGGTTCATTTAAAATGGATTTTATTGTTTCTCCATGCTTAGTACATGAATTGGGATTGTAAACTTAGTTCTATCTCAGATGTCCTTATTTACTTGAGAGAAATATGGAGTGGGTGAATCGATAAATATCCTTTAATATATGTCAATTATGATTCAACTCAAGATAGTAGATTTTGCTAAAGAATAGATTATATTGTTGTGGTGCCCATGTTTATATTCGAGAGAACTTGCATCGAGAGTCAATAGTGACTGGGAGATGCTAATTGAACACTAGAATAATCTATCCTAGCCATTGATAATTAACCTCATTGAGTTGTACGGTTACCCATGTTCGATCTATGATCTTAACTATGCATACCCCCCCCCCCCTCGGAAGCCTTCTGCTCACTTGTTACAATCATCATGATAAATAATCATTGAATTCTTTAAAATTGATAGTCAAATCTCTTGAAGCTATGTTATGTTTCATTTTAGTTGTTATTATCCTACAAAAACTTAATCCGCTCCTTGTGTGATCAACCCCAACTCTATTGAGTTTATACTTTGATATACGGCTGCTTACATCTAGAATTATGAAATATGCATATGATCAACATCACAATTGGTGCCATTGTTGGGGAATAGAATTAGAATTCTTCTAAGCGTTGATGTGAGCTAGTTTGTTGTAGTTGAATTTACTTATTAGTTTTCTCTTATTCAGTTTGTTATCTAGGTGTGAGGATATGAGTGTTCAAAGAAGCATTGTTGATAGTCAATTGGAAAACATGATGATGTTGTAAATATGAATGATGTAAACCTAGTTCAAATGGGGAACATGGGTTCCATCACTTACCTCCAATCATCGATAATGCAGTCTTCCATGTCATCGGGACCATGCTCCAACTACTGTAGATAAAGGGATACTTTGGGGGTCTCACTCAAAAGGACCTTCAGGATCATATTTGAAATTGCTTGGACGTATGTGGTCCTTTTACATTCAAAAACATCTCCTAAGATTCCATTAGACTGAGTTTTGTCCTTTCTCTCTAATTGGGGAAGCAATGAAATGGTTGGCTGAATTCCAAAGAGATTCTATCGCTTCATGGGACAAGTTGACAAAGGCTTTCAATGAGAGATTCTTCCCTCCATCAAAGATGTTGAAATTGAGGGATATCATCCAAAACTTCCAGCATATTGATGGTGAACCAATCCATGAAACTTGGCTGAGATTTCAAAAGTTGTTGCTCCAATGTTCAAACCATGGGTAGCCGGATCATTTGTTGTTGCAATACTTATATTAGAGTCTTGTTGTTTTAACAAGAGAATTTCTGATCAACTCATTAGGGTTGGTATTATGAGGAAAACTTTTGCTATTGCATCAGTTTTTCTTAATGAATCACATAGATCAACTGAGCATTGTACACTAGGGATGGCCTTGTTTCTCCTCTTATCTTTCGGCATGACTAAGGAGAACTTAGAGAAAAAATAAGAAAGGGATGACAACATGGCTAAGATAATAACCTAACTTAATTTGTTGACTAAGCATGTTATGGGTGGCGACAGAAACTCCGTCAATGTTATTGGTACTAGAGGGGCACGTTGAGGCATTATACAATGAAGAAGTCCAATTTTTATTAAACCAAGTGGGGTTTCCATCTAGGTTATCAAAAGTTGGGCAGAAATCAAGGTTGAAACCAAGATCAAGGAATGAGATTGGAGAAATAGGGGCAATAATTGAAGCCAACGAGATATTGAGCGGGAGAATGTTGCACCACTTCAAGGAGAACTCTATATTCCACCTTATGATCCCGAAAAGCCCAAAGAGAAAAATGCCGACCTCGATAGTTTTAGAACAAGATATGCTTGCTCGGATTTTAAACAAAGTAGAGAGGCCAGACAAGGTTCTGAAAGAGATGAAAATCATTGTTTTTCATTTATTCAGACCATTACTTCCTGTTCAGCTGGCATTAAGAACCTTGAGGCCCAAATGAGCTGAATTTCAGCACATTTAAATTCGTGACAAAAAGATGGCCTTCTATATGTCACATTGGCTGACTTGAAGAATGATAATGCACAATGTATGGCAACAACCATCCAAGGTGGTAAGCCTATGGGTAATGATATCCCACATAATGATGTTGCAAGTTCTAGTAAAGGCAATGATGTGGTGTTTAAGAGTGATGAGTTGGACGATGAATTGAATAATGAAGGATCTTATAAAGTTGTCGAATAATAGAAGAAGAGTGTGAACAATGAAGCTAACCAGCCAAAAGTAGGGGCCACTCCCCCTTTGGTGACCATAAAGCCATTGCCAAAATTTAAGCCACCATTTCATCAAAGGTTGAAAAGGGAAGAAGATGTGAAGTTCCAAAAAAAACTTTTCATCTTCAAAACACTTTCTGTCGATCTTCCTTGGTGGAGGCATTGTTAGAGATGCTTGAGTATACAAAACTCATGATAAATGTGGTCACAAAGAAAAGGAGTTTGGATTTTGAAACCGTTCAGATCTCTCATAGTTGTGGTGAGATAATGTCAAGTCGCCTTGTTGTGAAGAAGGAACATCCTGGTGCTTTCACAATCTCATATACCATTGGATTTTTTTAATTTTCTAAAGTTTTGTGTGATTTGGGGCCAAGTATCAATTTAATAATCTATGTTCCAAGAAAATTGGATTGGGAAAACCTTCGCCGCTATGTGTCTCCTTATGGCAGAACCAACTATCAAGTGTCCCATCGGTATTCTTTATCATGTGTTGGTAAAGGTAGAAAAATTTATATTCCATATGGATTTTGTAATTTTTAATTTTGAAGTCAATGCAGAAGTCCCTATTATTCTTGGTAGACCTTTCTTGGCTACCGGGAGAGCTCTTATTGATATGGAAAACAAAAGGTGAATTTTTTGGTGAATGGTGAGGAAGTAGCCTTTAATGTTTGTAAATCAATGAAACAACTGAGTGACCCTCAGGTGCTTTCGGTTATTGATGTGGTGTAAGAGGTTGCTGCTAGTTTGAGTGAAGTTGCAAGCCAAGGTGAATCCTTCATTGCTATCTTGTTGAATTATAAGGGTGAAGACATTCATGATTATGATAAGGTTGTAGCTACTTTGTCGGGTCAAGGATCATAGTTTAAGAACCTGATGAAACTTGATATTGATTTGAAGATGAATCGAACTATTGAGGAACCACTAAAGCTAAAAGTGAAAATTCTCCCACTTCACCTCAGATATGCCTTTTCAGGAGGTAACAATACTTTGTCGGTGATTATTGCAATGCATCATCTAGATTGGCAAGTGGAAGCACTAGTATATGTGTTAAAAATGTTTATTGAAGCTACTAGATGACTATTGCCAACATTGTGGGTATTCTATCAGGCATTTGTACTCAGAAAATCAAGGTAGTTAAAAATTGCAAGCCTAGTGTTTAGCATCAAACCCTCATATGCAAGAAGTAGTCAAGAAAAAGATAATCAAGTGTCTTTATTCTAAAGTAATCTTCCTTATTGCCCATAGTAATGGGGTGAGTTTGGTATAATGCGTGTTGAAGAAGAGAGGTATGACTGTGATGCCAAATGAAAAAGGTGAGCTCGTGCCTACAAGACTGGTTACTGGATGGCGAATATGTATGAATTAGAGAAGTTGAATGCAAAACAGAAAAAGATCATTTATCAATGCCCTTCATGGGTCTAATGTTGAATTGACCTTTTAGGCGTGGATAGTATTGTTTCATGGACGGTTATTTGGGGTACAACCAAATATCAATTGCACTTGAGGATCAGATAAAAACCACCTTCACTTGTCATATAGCATATTTGCTTTCTAAAAAATGCTTTTTGATTTATGTAATGCACTGGCGATGTTTCAAAGACATATGCTATTTATATTTACTGACATGATAAAGGATGTATAGATATTTTTATGGAGGATTTTTTAGTTGTTAGGGATACATTTTTGTGATGTCTTGGTAACCCTAAAAAAATTGCAACGGTGTGTCGAACCTAATCTTGTTCACGATGAAGAAAGGAATTATGTTAGGACACAAAATCTCAGGGCATGGTATCGAAGTTGACCAAGCAAATGTAGATGTCATTACCAAGTTGCTTCCTCCTACCTCTGTCAAAGGGGTTTGTAATTTTTTGGGTCATGCTGGATTTTATCACAAGTTCACAAAAGGATTCTATAAATTGCATATCCATCGTGAAAAGTTACTTTAGAAGGAAGTAGTATTTTTATTTGATGAAGCTTGTGTGGAGGATTTCTCTTGCCTAAAATATAAGCTTGTTTTAGCCCCTGTAATTGTTACACCTAATTGGAATTTTTTTCTTTTGAGCTCCTGTGTGATGAGATTGGTGTAGCTTTAAATACAGTGATGGGCCAGCGGAAAGATAAGATGTTTCACCAAATTTATTATGCAATCAAGACCTTTAATTTGGCACAAAAGAATTATACCATCAGCAAACTAGAGTGGTTGGTCATTTATGCTTTTGAAACGTTTTAGGCTAATCTTTTGGAACAAGGTGTTGGTACATGCCAACCATGCTACTCTTCACTATTTTATGGCTAAAAAAGGATACAAAGCCAAGGCTGATACAGGCTGTGTTGTTATTACAAGAATTTGACTTTGAGGTAAAAGACCAAAAAGGTTGCAAAAACCAAGTAGCTGATCACTTTTCAAGGCTCGAATCAAATAGAGTAATCATTGAAGTGAAAGATATTGAAGATACCTTCTCTGACATGTCATTGATGGTTGTTTCTCATGATGCTTTGCCTCGGTACACTGATTTCACAAATCATGTTGTGTGAGGGATTATTCTTGATGGGCTGAATTTCTATCAATACAAGAAGTTTTTTTAATGCAAAGAAATACTTTTGGGATGAATCTTACTTGTTTCGAGAACATGTTGATAATATGATTCAAAGATGTGTACCAAAGAATGAGGTAAATGCAATTCTTGATGCTTATCATGCACTATCGGTTGGAGTTAACCACGATGGTGTTCGTACAACTGCAAAAGTGCTCCAGTGTGGTTATTACTAGCCAATCATTTATCAAGATGCTAACTCATTGGTGAGGAATAGAATCCATAGGACCCTTTGTTAGCTCATATAAGAACAAGTTCATCTTGGTTGTGAATTATGTGTAAAAATGGGTAGAAGCTATTTCCCTACCTAAAAATGATGGGCGGAGTGTAATTCGATTCCCTAAAAGATTCATTTTTATAAGATTTGGTACTCATGGGCTATTATCAGTGATGGTGGTTTGCTTTTTGGTAATCAATTGTTTGCATCTTTGCTAAATAAAAATGGGTTCAAGTTTAAGGTTACAACGCCATACCATCCTCAAACAAGTAGGCAAGTTGAAGTCTCTAATCGAGAGATCAAGGGAATTTTGGCTAAAATCGTGAATGCTAATAGATCGGATTGGTCCAGGACATTAGATGATGCCCTTTGGGTGCATCGAACTACTTTAAAAACCCTAATTGGGATGTACCCATGCCAACTAGTTTTTGTGAAATGATGTCACCTTCCGGTGGAGCTTGAATTCAAAACATAGTGAGATTTAAAGACAGTCAACTTGAATTGGGAAAAGTCATCAAGAGAGAGAATCGATTAACTCAATGCTTTAGAGGAATTTTGACTTTAGGCCTATGAAAGTTCAGCCCTTTACAAGAAGAAATGAAGAAAGACATGATTATAGAATCCTTCAACAAGAGTTAAGAGTAGGTGACCTTGTAGCTCTATAATTCTCAACTTAAGCTCTTCTCGGGTAGACTCAACTCCAAATGGTCGAATCCTTTCAAAGTAGTTGGAGTATTTTAAAATGGTGCCGTTGAACTAACAAATAATGATGGTTTAAAGTTCAAGGTTGATGGGCAAAGATTGAAGTCATATTTCAGTGATGGTCTGTTGTTTCTTTGATTGATGTGGTGTACTTCTACGATACTTGAAAGCATTTTCATGCCGTGTCACGACGTTAACTAAAGTACTTTTTGGGAGGCAACCCAAGTTTTATTTTGTTTTTCAGTAAATGTGTTAAGCGTATAGGATGAAATTGCGTTGCACTGATGGGGAGGTTTTGGCGAGATACGTCACTATAGCCAAGTAATGAAATGGACTAAGAGAGATTAGTTGGCTCACACTTTGTGAGTCAAAAACATCTACAGAGGCCTTTGAATGAGTTGGCGAGTTGGATAAAAATAGGATGTCGCCTATCCTTTGGTGAGCATGCTCGAGCTTGCTTTTTCTAGCCTCAAAATCTGCAAGAGCTACTGAAATACTTGGCGAGATGGGTTGGTGTTTCATGGCGGGTTAGGTTGACCTCGCTAAAGGAGAATCAACTTAAGGGTTCACTGGAGGTCAAACTTTGCGAGATGATTTATATAAGGCGACTAGCCAAACCAATCAACAACATTATTTCCTTCTCTCCTAGTTTGAAAGGCAAAGGATAGTGAAAGGGTTTTGCCCATCTAAATTTCCTCATTTTCAAATTACTTTTTCTCTCTCTCTCTCTTCTCTCACACTTTTCTTATTGTACTATTCTACTTTCACCTTAAATTTGTGCATGTGTATTGATCTCCATTTGTTTTATTTTATTTTTAGTTTTATTTGTATTTTTGCTCTAATATTGTAGTTGAGTAGTGGTTGCACACCAATGCTTGATCAATCAGAAGGATGCGTTTGAGACCTAGGGTTTAGGAGACTTGATTCTAGTTAGTTAGATTAAATACATCTATGATTCAATGATCTTGATCTGATTGAGGTTGATTGGGTTTGTCTGATTGTTTAACAGGTGAAGTTTCAGTAGCGTGTGCAGTCACAAATGACTGATTTGTCCCTATGATGGATTGGTGATGAATTGTTTTAAGGGATTAATCTTTGGTTGGTGCCTGTAATTTAAAGTCATGGAGAAGTATGAGTATTTAAGCATTATAGGTGTATATATTGATGATGATTACGGCTTAACCGTCCAAATTGTAATGAATTTGTGTTTGGACTTAGCAGTTATGCTTCTCAAGGCTGACGTCTGATTTGGCGAGCCCCTTCGAACTCGCTGATCCATTTAGTGGGTCTTCTTTAAGGGCTTTTCCTTTCCGTTAGATAATAGTTATTGTAGGAAATACTAAATGGTTTGGCGATTCATTGTTGACTCGCCAATCTGGCTCGGTGTATAGCCAATGTTGCCTGCATCTTACCTTTTTATTTTGAACATTCTATAGAACTTTCTATCATTTTGGCCAGCTCTCTTGAGCTCATCAATCCTTGTCAGCGACTTGCCTATTCTCTTTGGTGAGCACCAGCTTTAGTTTTCAATGTCACTACTATTCACCGTTGTGGTTTGCATTTTGACTAACCTTTCAACCTTTTATCTTTTTTGAATTAGTGCTACAGATATGGCCCATACAAAGATCCTTATGTTGTTTAATTGATGAGATTGAGTTTAGGCCTTGGAAATAGCCAAGGGATATTACAATTCGTGAACTAGGTGCTACATAACCAGCTACTCAGCGTCGATCTAAGCATGTGAGGAATGCTGAGAGGGACAAAAACAAAGGAAAGCGGACTATGGTAGAAGCATTATAGTCACATTTAGGTTTGGACTCAAAGAATATTGACTATACTAATGATGAATCCCAAAGTCAGGAGGAGCTTCCTACCACTCATATTTGTACCCTAAGCACTCAAGCAAGCATCCTCCTATAGGTGTACCCTAGCCATTGGAGACAATGCTAACTGTAATTCATTCCACGACCACTCATAATCCATTGGGTAACACTGTTGTCTTGGTGGTCCCTATTAATAGATCCACTATCAATAAATAGGTTCAAGGTGGTTAGTTTGCATAAAACACTTGAAGAAAAATAGATGTCTATTAATGGAGTTGTGGATTGGTACCTTGATATCTGGAACACAATTAAGTTTTATAACTTTGAGTTGTTTACCAAAGTTCACACAACATTCGTACCATCTTAGGTACAAGAGTTCTACAAAGTTTATGTCGAGCAACTCCTGTAGAAGAAAAAAGGGGTAAATCTAGAACCCCTCAAATTAGTAAAAAAATCAGGGAAAATAAGTACATTGCAGTGCCAAAAGCATCAATGAGGTACTAGGGTGTGCATATGTTCAGCATAATGAGTTCTAAGATAAGCTACTTCAGTCTTTGGATAGATTAAGATGGTGTCCCGCACTGTTCTTATGTGATATGGCTCACCAATAGATCGCAAATAGGTTAGTAATTGAGAAGAAAGACATTCATATTCAGATCCAATTTGGTTTGGCTTTATTAGCCAGTACGTTGATGCTATCACAGAGTAAGTGCATCATCCAGCATCCTAAGGCTTCATTGCTTGGTTTTGTCATTGTACGGGTCTGGCTGAACTTAGAGACTATTATTGTTTTGGAGATTTTCCTGAGGGCCAGGTCGCAGCAGGCCTCACTATCTTTTCCCATATTGATTACTACTATTTGTGAGAAGGACGGGGTCCCTTTTGTTGAGGTTACTGATGCTCGAGGTCCTACAGCTACTTTGAGTGATATTCGTCAGATAGAGGTATGTAATTTAAGGGACGTTGAGGCTAGGAGGAGATCCGTACTAATAGATACTACACTGGTAGTTGATATGGAGGCCCTTGAGGCTAGACCTATGCCGCTGGCTCTGACACCTCCTAGCCCATTTACCACAACATCCATCTCTACTGCATGTCCACCTTCTTCCACATCACGGCCACTATTGACTTAGCCCATGATCTACTTGATAGGCAAACATGCCTATTCCATAGATGTGACAACCTTTAGGCTTGCGACGAGTATGCCCACCATGCTCTCGACTACTATTGAGCCTACCTTTGCACCACTTCATACTAAGATGACGGTGCAGCAAGGCTTATTGATGGATTATGGTATGAGGTTAGATGTTTTGACCTGCAGGATCGAGGGCTTGGAGCATGCCAAGGGACGCTCAGTCATTTAGGCTGATATTACTGTATTTAGAAAGGATGTGGATGAGCTTTGGTCCACTAATAAATCTATTCTTTGGGGTAGAGTTGATGCCCACAATGAGTCTTCTTCTGTTCCACCTCTGGTAACTGATCAGACGATCATTTTTTAGATTTCTCTGGCGCCAATAATATGCAAGCTGTTGAGAAAGATGAATTATTTCCCGAGATTGATAGGAGGATGTAGGAGAGCCAGAGCATGAGGGCGATGATACTTATGAAGGTCTTGTTGATCTGAAGAACGCCTGGTTATAGACTGCTCTAGTTTGTTCTTTTGAAGATGCTCTTGTTGATAGATCCAGCGTAGGCCAAGTTCATTTTGTTGATGCTTTGAGTGGAATACAAGGTACTGATACCCCTAGCGAGGATATCTAGGTTGTTAATAGTACACTTACGGGCTATGGCATAGTTTGACAGGGGGATTTTCATTCTCACTCTCTTATTTTTGGTCTTTTATTTTGTATTTTGTTATTTTAGCACCGGGGATATTTCTTTTTCTTTTTAATGGGGGTGATGGTTAATACCTATCCCTCCTTGGTTGTATAAATTATTTTGTTATTTTTTGTACTTTCCATTTGGTTTGTAAATATAACTAATTTACTTTCACCTAGTAGGTTAATGTTGTTTGTATGAATTGTTGGTCCTAATGTGTGTAAATGAATGGTTTAATGCTCCATTTATATTTGAGCTTCTATTTTGATCAATATCGATGTCTCAAATTGTACTCTTAATGAACAACATATTAGTGCGGATCCAATAAGGTACATGGGTTATTAAATCATGTGTGGACTCGTAGCATCTTTTTGTGACTGGTTAGACACCAAATGTAAATCTCATGATGATCATTGCATATAAGCAAGCTCAAACGATAAAATAGTGTTTGATGATTGTATTAGAAAGCCACGAGTGGTGAGGATCACTTGAAAAAGTGCATGAGAATACTCAAAACTTTCCCCGTCGGTCCAATTGAATGGACATTGGTGAATGGAAGAAATGAACTTAGGTAGTTTCTTGAGAGTGAACCCAAACTTTGCCAACCTTTTGTGACTTCCCTATGAGTGTGTGAGTCCAATCGCACCATTTAAGCCAATCCTTTTTCTTCAGATGAAACTTGAACAAAAATGTTAAAGCAATTTGTCGAATTACCCTTGCCTTTGATAGCTATAACCTTCTGGGAGCATTGAGTTGATTGAATAGCAGCAAACCTTAAGTTAGGGGTGTGGCAAGTTGGAGAGAAGAGATCGGAAGGAAAGTTCATGAGAGCCATTCTTGAAAGTACGAGTGTGCAAAAGATGAAACCCCTCCACATATAAAAAAAAGCGATAATTCTTAATCAATAAAGATTTGTGAATGATAATTGAGTCTTTTGTGTGTGGTATAGAAAATTGGAAGGGGGGAGGGGGACTTTTAAAGTTCAATAAGAGCTCATGGTAATTGGTATTGAATTACCAAGAATGGTTCGAAGAGATTGAAAGAATGAAGAAAGAGGAAAAGAGGAAAGAGTGAGTCACTTGTTCCAAAATTTTGACCAATCTCATGCACTCAGCCCCATAACAAGCTTAATAAGACCTTTGTGAACTTTCATGACCTGATTGAAGCGTTGGTTGGAAAATAAGAGCAAACTATGAGTAGAATTGTGCACATTTTTCACTTTGGGAGTGTGAGATTTGATTCTAATTCCTTTGATCAATTTATTGATGGGCTTTATGAGAGCATGAAATCATCGTTGGCGTGAGGGCATTCTAATACTTTTGTTGAGTATGAATTTGTCATTGAAGCTGGCACTTGTGAGCAAGAGATCTAATTGGTAATGGCCAGTCATCATTTGAGGCTTTGAATGCATGACTGAACATTGCATTATAAGTTTAAACCTTACGAATTCTAGCAAGTTGAGTCTTAAGCAGCACATCTTGTATACATGGTCCTTGAACTGATTGGGTCTTGATTTACTTGAGGACAAATAAAAGTGTAAGTTGGGGTGTTGAGAGTCAGAAAATTTTACTCATTTAGGATCTAAAATCCATGAAAATAGTGTCCTTAATGCTTATTTATGTCCTTATTTAATATTGAAATACTTTTTTGTGCAGTTATGAAGGACTTAGGACAAAGCTTGGACCCTATGGTGCGAAAAGAAGTCAAAAAGTTAGAAAAGTAAGGAAAATTGGGTTGATTATCAAAGAAAGGGAGTTGGCAACTCACCCAACAGGACATGACATCTCCTAACATTGATAAACATTTAGGCGAACAGTTATTTCAACTTGTCGAGCAAAAAAATAGGTTGGCAACTTGCCGAACCGATATGCGAGCATGATACATATCGCCGAACCTTACTTAACTTCTTGCCAAGTTAAGCTCGTTGAAGGGCGAGAGGGAGCTCCAATTAGCAACTCATCAACCACTCAGGCAAGCTCAGTTGAGCTAGCCGAAACTTCCTGAAGTCCTGTAAAGTTTGGGTAACAGATGCCAGACAAAGACCCACTAGGCAACTTGCCGAGTACTTCGGCGAGCTTGACTAATGTCGCCGACTGGGTACCGTTAGTGTTTTTCTACCACTTTTTAGAGGAAATATAAATAACATATTTTGAACAATTGAGAATAAGGTTTTCAGAGAATACTCTAGAGAACAGAAGCTTTCATTTTTACTTTGTGATTTGGGATCTTTTTAGATTGTGGATGAATTGAAGTATTTTGAGTGTGAACTTTTAAATTTAATATTATTATTGAGTTGAGAACCATGAAGGATAAATATTTTGGTAAATCTCTTATTAATTTCATTATGTGTGGCTAAAATCCCATATTCTAGAGGGGTACAGATGTAGTTGATTTCTAAGCTTGAAGTTGGACTTTGTATTTCAACTATATTTTGGTTAATTTGAAATGGTTTTTATTGTTTCATCATGTTTAATACATAAATTGAGGCTGAAAATTAATTCTATCTTAGATTTCCTTATTTGCTTGGGAGAAAAATGTAGAGTGGGTAAATTGATACAGATCCTTTTGATTCATGTCAATTGTAATTCAACTCGAGAGAGTGGATTTTAATTTGTTAAGGAATAGATTATATTGTTGTGATGCCGATGTTTAGATTCGAAAGAACATACATCAGAGTCAATTAGTGATAGAAAAATGCTAATTGAACATTACAATAATCTAGCCTATGCCATGATTATTAACCTCATTGAGTTGTATCGTTACCCATGTTTTATTTATGATTTTAACTATGCACCTCCCCTAAAAGCCTTCCACTCACTTATTACCCTCATCGGGATAAACAATCATTGAATTCTTTTAAATTAATATGCAAATATCTTGAGTATATATTATGTTTTGTGTTAGTTATGTTATCTTCATAGACTTAGATCACGTGTATACTTCCTAATTTAATTCTAACTTAGTCTGTTCCTCGTGGGATTGATCCCAGCTTCATTGGGTTTATACTTTGATTGACGACCACTTACATTTAGAATTTTGAAAGATGTATGAGAGCGACAGCAGTAGCTTGAGTCTCATTTAAGGATGAATGTTCTCAAGGGAATATATTGTAATTCTCCAAAAATTGATGTTATTATATAATGTTTTGATGATTTGACAAACTCTGAGATCGGATCTGATTCAATATTAGAGGAAGTGCCAGTTGCACTTGTCTTTAACTGAAATGACATTAGGTTTGCCAATAACTAACTTGGTTTGGTTAGTGCTCGGGTTTTGTAGAATGGTACGCCTACTAGCCAATCACATTGCGCCATATTATGTGATCCCAAAAGTGGTTAATTCCCCATCGTGTATTGTTATATATTGAAGAACTGTGAGTATAAGGAAAACCACTTCAATTATTCACTCTTGAAAAACCATCTCTGCTTTTGCAAAAATAACACTGAAGATAAGTTTTCAAGATATTCAAATTTTCTTTAGTGTTAGTTCTGTGTGCTTAATGTGAACCAGATCCTCATCTATAAAGGATTCTAGTGTTTTTGATTTGAAGTTTCTCTGTGATTATTTTGTATTTGTTGCTTGAGGTAGCTAGAAATGTAGCTGAAGTCTAAGCTAGTTCTTGAGGGATTAGTTCAGTGGGATGCTTTGCTGCAGCGTAGCTGAAGAGGATTTCACTTTCTTGTAAGGGGAAAAAGGGGTTTGTTGATCAATCCTTAGATTATGGTAGGATGTAATCTTTTGCTCCTTAAAGTTAGTGGAATTTGGACTTAAATCTTGTGGATCAGGTCGTGATTATTTCTCCCTTGAGGAAGGAGTTTTTCCATGTAAAAGTTGTTTAGTTACTTGTTTAATGTCTTTCTTAGTTTTTATGATAAGGACCTAGTCCCCTGTTAGAGTAGACGCGTGCAGGCGAACAGTTAGAAAGTTGAGATAAAAAGAAAAATATAGAAATTGCTAATGCAAGGTTCTATGAACATTGTTCACGCCCTAAACATATCCACGACCCATATAGGGATCCATCGAAGGTGACCCAAAGAGTTTGAGAAACATTCAAGGTAGGATTCACGAGAGGATCTATGACCCATAAAACTGCTCACGAACAATGAAAGGGTCCATAACTTAACCCGTCCAAGACCCAAAATCCCATTCTTTGATCATGAGCATTCATACAGTCCATAATGACATAAAAGGTCTTCGTAAAAAAAAGTCTACCTACGATGAACCCATACCCCTTATTTTACGGACCCATATACTGTCCATGGTCGATTGTACGGCCTATTGGATCATCCATAAAAGTTATTCTTTGAAGTCAAAACTCAAGTCACTCTACAGACGTTTTCACAGTTCGTGGAGTTCTATAGGGACTATAGAAGTATATGTAAAGGAACGGTTCTAGTAATTATTTTCTCAGGGTCTGTTTGGTCTTTATTCACTCATTTAACTCCCATGTTAGGTTATTTTGACCTATTCTAAGTTCGTATAACTGACTCTCCACTATTCTAAACACTTATTCTCTCAACTCTCAACCTAATTAGAAAATCCTCTCAATGCAAGATCAAGGCTAAATCTTAGAGTTCTTTAAGTCAACTTTTCAGTTTCATATTTAAGGTAAGAATTTCATTCTAGGTATGTGAAAATTTTATCTATGGATCTTCTTCTATTCATGAAGCCCCAATTCAAATTCAATTTTATAAGTTTTAATTATAATTCAAGTTAGGGTTTTAATAATTTATTACTGATGCTATTAAATTCCATTCAATTTTTGTAAATTCATCTCAAGATGCATGATTTAAGTATGAATTGATTTTAAGAATGATTGTCATAAACCCATTCCGTACAAATAAGATATGATAATGAATTTAACCAAGTTGACTTGCGTGAACTATGAGTTGAAGAGAAGTATGAGATTAAGATGCCTTTGAGCAAATATCAAGATGTTTCACGAAATCTAAGTTTTTTTCTGACTGAGGCATTTTTATTATAAATAAATTTCATGATTTTGATGCTTTAGATAAGTTTCTTCATAAATATGTTATGAAAGCACAATTTAAGAATCTATTCTATGATTATGAATTTTATGCAAGATTCAGTATTATTAAATTTTTATTGTTTCAAAGATTATGACTATAACTATGTTTGACTTTTTTATTGAGAGTTTACTTAGCACCAAGCGAACCTAAGGATAGGATTCACCCTTTAGTAGAGACTTGAGACCTTTTTGTAGTGATCCTTTTGTCCCAGAAATACGCACTACCATAGGATAAGGAAGATCCTCATTAGTTGAGACATGACTTGTACCTATGTCATCTGTACGAGATGCTTGACTTAGTTTAGCTAGTGGATCTATCTAATATATGCCTTTATGCCTTGGAAAGCACACTGAATCCTTTTTTTATGGAGCAATATACCATATTTCATTTTATAGCTCTCATGGTTATATGCCAATTAGCAGTACCTCTCACTATGCAGGTTTTATGATTTCTATCACTCAGTTTATGATATAATTCTCAGAATTTTGTATTTGACCTGGTACAGTTATCCTAGTTATTTTAGCTATGTATTACCTAGTCATTGCATTATTAGTTTTCAGATTTATCGTATATTCATGTTCATGTCAAATTAGCATATTCTCCATACTAATTATATTCCATAGTGTTGACCACTTACTTTTACCAATATTATTTTATAATATGGATCATGATGATCCTAGTCACACCCGTGGATAATACGGGTTCCTGTCAGCTTAGCATAAGTGTTGAATCCTCGTGCGTCCAACGCACAATCGATTATGAGTTTCTACTATCTTTCTTCCAGATGTATTTTTAGACTTTTATTTTGGTGAGTTAAGGTTTGTCCTATGCCCAATCTATGTAGTAGCCACTACGTCAGACTTAGCAGATGTCCAGTTTCTTCAATATTTATCTCGGATATGTCTTTGGTTAAGTGTTATGATGAGAATATTTTATCACGTGATGTGTAGCATTGGAATTAAAGTACCAAGCAGGATCAACAATAGCTAAAGAAAAATCAAGATGTGCTTTTTTGGGAGTTGACCGCGGCGATGGTTGCCTTATTAGTGAAAAATTAAATCACTTTCATTAGAGCTATTGTAGCAATTACGAGCATCATGATTAGGTTTACCAAATATTTGTCATTGCACGTAATGCTTGATGAATAATTATTGTATCGAGAGGAATGTGGAGATTATTGAGGTACCATAGATTGATCAGAGCGCGTATTCAATGCAGCCTTGAAAATTTCAAATGAAGAATGAAGGTCATTAAGAACAAATGACATGTATATCTGGTACAAAGTACAATTTTCTACTAGAGAATCAACAATTGCATGCTGCTTCTTAAAGTACTCGAGGACGCATCTGAGACTGAAACATATGCTCGATTTAAGTATCATAAGAAGAGATGGATCGAGTTAAGTGACCAAAAAGAGGATAATTATTGAACGAATATCTTATTGTGCTTGGGTGGTAGAGGAATCTGTAACAGTAGTGTGACAATGATTTTCTTTCCAGAGGAAATAGTTATTTCTATCGAGTTTGAGAGAAAAGTTTGGTAGTTGAATAATGTAAGAAGAACTGAATAATTTTGCAAGCGACAACAGGTTGCCGAAATATTGAGAAGTGGCCATAGGATCTATGAGCAAATCCGATATCATATAAAGATTCAGAATAAGAAGAGTTTAAGAAAATAAGAGCAGATGGTTGGTCTGCCGTTCTGTTTTATATTTATAGATTTTGTATACGTTGACGATAAATATAAGAGTCTTTATTTAATATCTATTCTAAAGGAAGAGTGATTTTTTGTCACAAAGAATAAGCTACGACGATTGGTAGATCAAAGAGCAAGTGATGTATCGTGTACTTTAAGTGATGATTTCGACAATAATAAAACAATACATATAAATTTTACGAAAAGGGAAAATTTACCTTGTTCGGGGAAGACCTTTCGTGAATTACTTTGTAATAAGCGTTTCTTTTTCGTACAAAATCAAGCTCCTTCTCAACTTCTTCAATTTCTAACCTCAAATTATTTTCGACCGCAACACAACCGTGCACAGGATTTTCATATCTAATCTTAGCCTCAGTAATTAAAGTTGCAGCCATTTTTGCCTTTTTCTCATTATCAGCAACAGAATTTAGCATCTTTATGATGTTGCTCACTCTGAAAAGTCTAATAACTTTCTTAAATTCTTCAACTTTGTTGGAAGGAAAATATGGAGCTAATGGGCAATTCTCATCACATGGCTTTCTTTGGTACTTACATACTGCACATTTAGCCCTTGGGCCATCCATCTTTGTCACAGTAATTGAGAATTAGTCCCAAATAATGACCTAAAAGAGAAGTTTTTCCCTAATATTTAACGAGACTGGGGTTATTGAACACAATGCAATACCCAAAATATTTAATAGTCTTGAACTTTTGTTGCAAAGTCAGATATATATAATCTGATGTGACATTCACTTAGATATTTAATAGGCTTGAATTTTATTCTTTAAATGTTAGTGATATATTTCAGTTTTTTGGTAGGAAATCTTTCATGCTAGTAAATATATTCACATTTGGTTGACTAGTAAATTTTATGTCCAATAATAATATTATATATATACATATAAAAAATTTTATGTGTAATAATAATTGGTGTGGTGATAAATGTGATCATTTATCATTACATTGATACAATAGTTGAACTGAAAGTAATTTACTATCTTCCAAACTTGTATAGACAAATATTTAAGCTGAGTTAATTGTATAATATTTATAATTATAAATATTTTATCATATAAGACAATGATATATTATGTTGTATTGAGCCAAATCCAAATTGAATTTTGAGGAGTAATACATGCTTAAAAGCACTCTGAATATGTGTGTTACATTTGTGCTCCTGCTTATGAATATTATTTTTAAAATATAATATACTTAAGTTATAAAATAAAAAATATAAAAATGAATTTGAGTTTCTAAAAACAATGAATTTTTATGATATTCAATGAACTCAAAAAAGAAAAATAACATTGTCATACCCCAAGCCTACACCCTGGACGTGGCTAGCTGACACTCGAAAATCATATTTGGTCCCAAGCAAACCACTTAGCGTGGCTAACTTACTTAGCGGAAGGCACTAACATCACAATGAATTAGAATTGACACAATAATCATGAACTCAGAGATACAATAATAATATACAAAACTCGACTCAAGGCTTTCAAACAACTTCAAGAAAATAGAACAAGCAATGTCTTTCTAGATGATGAAACCTCTAAGGTACTGACTCTCAACTAGGTATCGGAATAGGCCCACAGATACCTCAATTAAAATAAATACAAAAGATACAATGACTCCCGAGCTCCTCTGAATACAAAAAGGTCTCACCAATTGTTGATGGGACTGCGTTACTGAACATCTGGTATCATAGGTACCTGAAGCTACATCATAAAACAATGCAACACCAAATGACGTCAGTACATGAATGTATGATATGTAAAATAAAAAATACTAATGACAGGATACCCAACTTTAAAACTGAAATCTGAAATAGCATAATTGATAAAAGTATGTCATGCAAGAAAAATATATGCTTTAAACACATTTAAAATGTAACTCAATATAAAAAAAATACTTGTTTTAATGCATTAAGAACATAACTAAATATAGAAAAATATAGGGAAAACTAAGCTTGTACCCCTTTAAAGCAAACTATTTGCATTCATATACCCTTTTACATTTTGTACTCCATACTATTAAAATTTTGCCCCCCCCCCCTAATATTAAAATTCACGTGTTGATGTCATGCTGACATTAGCACCTGCTTGTATGATATACCAATAGGGTGTACATATACCAACAGGGTATCACAGATGATTAAGCTCAATCCTATATGAAATCGATATGGTATAAATATACCAATAAAGTATATAACGAACATATTTTCTACTAATTTAGAGTTTAATAAATTTTTTTATTTATTTCTTAAAAAATCATATATACCAGTTGAGTATCTATGTACCGTCAGAGTATCATAAAGGACTGAACTCATTCTATATGATATCGTGATGGTATATATATACCGCCAAAGTATATTTCATAGTATTTACGCTGATATCAGCATTACGTCAGTACGTGAAATAAAAAGGGGTAAGTGGGTAGAACGACAAATAATTTGGGTAATTGGTCCATTAAAGGCAAATAGTTAAGATTGGGTATATTTAGAGTAAATAATATCATAGTAAGTCTATTTTGTGTACTTTTTTCAAAAATATAATATACTCAAAATGTTTAACTCTAAAAAATAGTTCAACTCAATTGAATATGCAACATAATAAAAGAAAATACTTTACGAAAGAAATAATAAATCTCAGTGTTTAAAATATAAACTTTACTTCCTAGAAAATTTCTCTAATAGACAACCATCACTATGAGCCTCATGATGACACAACCCTTGCCCATTTTGCCAGAGTCATCCTATACTTTGTCAGAGTAAAGGAAGAAGTACTGGTTATTCCATCTAAACTGTGCTATCTGAGTGGCATATAAGGAGTTATATACTTAGTAAAATCCTATCCTATGCTTGCTACATAGTTTATGGGGTTGGAGTTATCTGAATTCTACCCAAATTAGTGTTCAATATTATTCTCAAAATCATTTATTTACATGCTCATAACTTTAAAAGTAATATCACTTAAAAATGTTTCTTTAACTTTTTAGGACTTAGCCTAAATTTAGCTTTTCTCAAACTTATCTCTTCTCTTTAATTGAAGAAAGTATTAATCCAATGAGCCTCAAAAACATAGGTTTACTACTCAACTAACCTGTAAATATAGATCCTTTAAATCCTTCTTAGATGCAACTCAAAGGTTTAGACTTGAGAGCTTCATGAAATATCAAGGGTTCATACTAGTTCAACGGTTAAATGTGATCATCTTGACTTGAAAACCTAACTCGATAGTGAAATCATTAAATGTCATGATTTTATTCAAGAGAACAGCATAAACAAACACTTTGATGAGATTTACTTACAATGAAGAAAGCTTGTTCCAACAATTAAATTGATATAGCATGGAGATTAGAAATTTCAAAATACTAAGACAAACGTAGGATGAATTTTGGTGCTCACTAGCTTCTTTGAAACCCTAAATTTTCTCTTCTTGAAAACTTGTTCTAAGTCTGGAGAATGTTTTGAATGTAATGAAGTTGACTGATAGCATTTAGAGATTTAATTACGAAAAAAAATTGTCAAGTTTAGACTTAGAAAGGGCAAAATAGAATGAAAATATTGTTTCTTGAAAATGTTGTCTAAGATATCAACAGGACTATCTACGGTCCGTAGAAGCCTATATGAACCGTAGAAGTTCATGCATAGAAATTGAGATGGATTTTGCGGTCCTAAAACTCATTCTACGGATCCAAATTACGACCCTTAGAAGTTTTTATGACCGGTTCCAGGGGTCGTAAAAATTATCGTACCAGAAAACTTTACTTTGGCAGTCTGCGATAAAATACTTGAACTCTAAGTACTAGAGGTCTTTTGTGACCCTAATCCACTTCTAATATACTTTCCACATATAGGAATTAACCTTAAAATATAGAGCAAGGTATTATTAGGTTCAAACTTATATACTTGCGACGAAAAAAATTTCAAATCCTATGAATAGAATCGTGGGGTGTTACCAAATATACATTACAAAGTTTTCAAAATTCAAATGTCATATAGAAAAACAACATACATCACAAAAAGTATTCCATATTCAAATGCTATATTAAATTATTCACATTGTTGAATTTCACTTAAACAACATGAATAGCATATTTTTAATGAATAGATTTACAGTTTTGTAGTAGAATAGAAAAATCACTAAAATACGTAAGAAATGATAGAAATAAAAGAGAGTATTCCTAAGTAATTCAAATATGGAAAAATGCAATAGCCAATATTCTTAATTACTATTTGTATTTTAGAAAAATAAGAAGTAATTATTATTTGTATAGGTCGGTCTTAAAGACTGAAATAGTAGAAAATAATTCAAATTAGTTTTATTCAATTTGAAATATGATTTTTAAGGTAAAACAGAGGGAATAATATTTCTCTGGGCAACTTTTTATCTTAATTAGCAAGACTTCATACATAGTGGATAAATATTTATTTTGGACAATATCAATTAATAGGGATAAAATAATAAACTTATATACCAATAATTATTGTCTTAATAGGTACGTCAAGTAAAAATTTGACAACTATAAGTAAACGGAGAAAGTGTAAGTCATCTATGCATTAAAAATAAATATTATTTAATAACAAGAATAAAATAGATCCAAAATAATAAATTATTCATTCATTTTATAAACTAAACAAGTATTATTAGACATCTAAAATAATACAGTGAATAAGTAAAGATGGACAAAGGAAATATGTATACTATAGTTATAAGCTAAATTTAATACGCTTTTTCAAAAACTCAATAAATTTGAGTGCAGGAGGATTAAGATTACCATTTAGTCCACACCCTATCCACCAGCGTTATGTCATTTTGAACATTATAATATGCCCCAACTAAATTCAATCAAAACTTTTGAATTATGATTTGACCTGATTCCCACTTCAATGAAATATGTACGCATCATAATGACTCAGTTATATTTAAAGAAAAAAGAAATCAATCAAACCAGGGTTGTAATGTACAAAAACTCCCTTCTTCCACTAGAATCAACGTTGTTATGATTATTTATATTATTGTAGAGAGGATGTCCGGTTCCTAATAGACCCTCAACTCAAGTAAAGCACAAAGACACAAATATTACAATACACAAAGCAAATAGCACGATTAATCATAGATCTAAAGAAGTGTTGGGGACTAATGGACTATGACAACATGGAATAGTAGGCCTGGTTCAAAGAAACACACCTTCTAAGCCAAAAATCCAGTGTGAATTAGCAGCATAAATTGCCACCAAATTACCAACATGGTTTTAATTCATACAATACCATACCCAATGGAATTACACAAGTGGGATCTAGGAAGGATGAAAAATACACAGACCTTACCACTAGAGATAGAGAGTCATTTTCGGAAAACCCTCAGCTCAAAAAATGATTTTAATTTATGATGATAAAAGATAGCAGGGAAATTGCAGCAATTCTTGAGTTAACAGATAAAGACAGAGCAATAACAAAACATCATCTACAAAGTGCTAGTAGCATGCAGTTGCTTCAAAGCCAACGTGATGCCTTAGATGCCACATCACGGATCATCATATATATACATGTTCATAAGGTTGAGTTTCAGCAAACTGTGTAGCTCAACTAGATAACAAGAAAATATATTATGTTTACCAGACCCATATAAGGTGTCAGAAGTACAAAAACTAATATGTTTGAAGCATGTATGTCATGGAACAAAGAAACGGTGCAACCCAGAAATCACATATAGCTTCAATCATCCTCCTCATCTTCATCCTCCTCATCGTCATCCTCCTCTTCTTCGCCCTATCAATTATCAAGCACTAGTAAGTCCCAATAGGAAAACAAATGCAGCCAGTCTGACTTTGAAATAGAGATTTTCTTTTTCCCAATTAAAGTAGTACAGCACTTCCAGTAATGTATCCAAGTTGCATACGAGGACAATGTATAAATGTTTATACATTAATCAGCTAGCTTCGTACTAGGTAAAACACTATATTGCTTGCTGTCTCAATGTTTATTAAGCAGGTCACCAAATCACAAAACTCAAATCAACTCTTATGAATTTGGCAATAATTTTGTTGAATACCACCAGCGTCTATAATAATTATCATAACTTGCCTTTACAAGCACAAGTTCTAGCTTTCTATATCCTTCAGAGTATACAAGATTTATTTTGCATCAACATCCAGAGTTCAACATTTAACATCGACTTCCCCAGCCTTTTTTGCAACCAAAAGTGTGCTTGCATCATTAAGGACAAAAAGAGCATCCCCCTCCCCACCCTCAAGAAAAGGGCCTAAAGAAGTATCTAAAATGATCAGTCAACGTTGGGCACAACAGTTTTCTAACACCCTCAAGGATGGGAGAACTGTGAGCCGACTACAGTAACCCCAGAAGAGGGGGGATACCGTGAGCCAAAATAGTTTTAACATAAACATAAATCTATTAGAATGCACTAATACAAGCATCAAGTCAGTAAAACACACTAGAATTCCGTAAGCTATTAATACCTGCTCACTGTCCTCCGCATCTTCATCATGTGCCTCAGGTTTTGACCTTTCTTCCTTTTCTTCTTCTTTTTCTTCCTCTTCTTCATCCTCCTCATCTGAGCTTTCCGCCTAATTCCATTGATGCAGTGAAAACAAGGAAGCCTCCCTTTCTAGCTCAAAGATCATACGAACCCTAAAAAGAAAACAGACTATAGGAAGCTTACCTGCTTGTTGTTGTAAGCATTCATGAGCTTTCCATACTCAGCCTTTCTTTTCGCAGCTTTGGCTTCATATGGTGCTTTTTCCTTTCAACATATACAACCGACCTTATAAGTGACCTCATTACATTACATTAAATATGTAGATTTTGTCCCATAAAAGAGAAAGTAACGAATCTATCCTTTATCAGCAAACTAAATAATATTTCCACCACCCTGTAGCTTGCATAACAATATAACAGGATAGCATGTATAAAATATTCATTGCGCCAGTTGACTACTTGGATCCCTAAGGATGAAGAATTACTTACAGCTGCACTCAAAGATTTCCACTTTTCTCCTCCAGCTTTCCCAACCTTTATTTATAACATTAATCCAGGAAGAAATCAAATTCTCAGAACTATTAAATGAAGCAATGCTAATGGAATAATCATTAAAAGCTTACAGCTGAAACAGCCTTCACATTAGGATTCTCCTTTTTAAATGTCTTCCTGAATTCCTCACTGCAATAGCATGAATGATCATTCGTTGGTTACAGCACATAACTATTGATATGCCACCGAATCTAGTTAATGTTTTAAAAAAAAAAAAAAAAAAAAAAGCCCATACAGGAATACGAAGAAGGCACTGGGAGGCCTCTTAGGCTTATTAGGATCTTTCTTGGCCTTTTTGTCCTTCTTGACCTTCTTTTTGTCCTCCTTCAATGTGGCTTTTCTCTTCCCCATCTTTCTGAAAATAGGAGAGACAAACAGGATCTGTCACTAAAATACTCCTTTTATCACTATGCCATAACATACTGTCAAAACTAAAATCCGAGAAACTTCATTTCCATATCCCAAAAGTTAGCATCAGCAACATTTCAGAAAGGTCTATGCAGCACTGAAGCTACTCACATATAAAGCCAGAATAAAAAACAAGCTTAGCTACTCACATATAAAGCCAGAATAAAATACAAACTTTTAAAGCAGTACTTACCGGTCCTCAACAGGCTTCAACGCTGATTTTGTTTCTTTTTTCAATTCCCCTTTTCCTTTTCCACCCTTCATTGTAACTTAAAACTGCATAATCAAAAAAATCATCCCAAGTTAAAACCCCATCAATGTGCATATTATCTCTGAACAATGCGATAAAAATAGGAAGTCACAATTCATTTCCGATATACCAGAATCAATACACAAGACAAAACAAACAGCGCCAAATAAAACATGAATAATGCTCATTGTGCACAAAAAACATTGCTAAACAGCCAGAAGAATTAGAAGGAATCACAACTAGTCGTCCTACACTCTACTGGGATATCAGAGAAAAGATCGACTCTTTAACCAAAACAATTGACATTTTCTCACGGAGATGTTCACATCAGAGGACAATAACTTCCACACTCGCACATACATATATATAAGTGAAAAACTACTAAAAATCAAACAAAAATTAAATTTTGAACCCATAATCCTTCCAAGTACTCAATCACTTTGAAATAACATAAGTCTCTATGTTAATGAGCTCAACAACAACAACAACATACCCAATAGAATCTTAGTCTGAGGAGGGCAAAAAGAGGTTGTTTCCCAGTAACCCTCGTCTCAAAAACTCATACACAGAATAAACTAGATATGGATGTTAATGAGCTCATGAATCCAATTATAAGTAGAACCGAAGCTACTTAAATAAATAGGAATAAAAGACTCATAAAAAAGATTCACCAAAAATGCTTGTAAAAATGGGTAAAAGATACACAAAAGTAAAAGATCTATCAAGAAGATTTCTTATATACCCAATCCTAATTAGGAGAAGAAAAAACCCTATATGTAGAGCAAATAAACCTTCCAATGGAAACCAAATCAGCAAATTCATTTCATTTCCAGAACAGTAAAACATAAACAAAAAAATATCAAAAAACTAAATTAACCACAATGAAGGAAAAAATTGAACCCAATTAAGTAAAAACTCATGAAACCTAGAAAGCTGTGGGTAATTGAACAAAAAAGTACTGATTCTACAAGTTTTTTCAAACACAAAATTCAATTAAGCAAAATTTAAAAAAAGCAAACTGTGAAATCAACAGCAGGAAGAATTAATTGTTAATTTTATGAAGAGAAAATGGATTACCAGGAAGAGGAAGATAGGAAGCTGTGGGCAGAAGCAAAAGTGAAGAAAACAAAGCTGAGCCAAAAAGGTGAGAAAGGAAGAATCAAGCGGACTTTAGTGTGACCGAATAAAAACAAACTCATCGGACCGGATCGGATCGGACAGGACCGGACTGGACGGTTCTTTTTCCATCTTGGATATACTATAGTTAAGGGTATGTTTGGTAGGAGGGATTAGAAGTAAATAATCCATGTATTAAGTATGATACTGGTAATGTTATGTTTGGTGGAATTTTTGGGCTATGCATAATTAATTCATGGTATTAGTTAATACTAGATATATGGTATTAGCTAATACCTCTCATTTGGCGGTATTAACTAATACTATGGGACTAAATACACAAGACAAAAATATTCCTCAAATTTTTTTATACTATTTTTTTCTTGATTTTATATTTTATATTTGTAGTTTTGTACTAGTAAATTTATTTAAATAAATTAAGCTACAAATTTTATTTGTTTACAGGTTCATATTTTCATAATAAAAAAATAAATAAATTTATCATGTCAAATTTTTAAATTTTATGTATTTCTAGTTTCATATTTACATAATACATACAAAAAAATATTTTGACATGTCATTTTTTTATAGCTAATTTTAGTTGTGTGATTATCAATATGAAGTCCAATGATGTCAGATATATTCTCAAAGTTGAATGATTTCGTAAGATATAAACACTATATTAAAATTACAACTTTCAAATTTTTATGTGTAAATATAGATTGTGTATTTTACAATTGTCTATCATCTTTTCTATTTTAATAATAGATGGTCTAACTTTATTAAATTAAAGATTAACATTTTATTAGTGATGAATTTATTAAGATTACAATTATTTATTCTTAAATAATTCAAGTGAGAAAATAGCAAACATAATCACAAATTATTATTTTCCTAACTAGTTTGAAGTGACAAAAATATATTCTATTTTGATCTACTTACATGAAATAGAAAATCTCATAATAGTTCAAGGGCATAATTGGAAAGAAGCTTTTTATAGAATGTTAAATCAAACACAAAATTAAATAGAAAACACTGAACCAAATATAGAATAAAAAATAATCCCAACATTAATAATCTTTGCATAACTAATCTCTGCATTATTAATCCCTATATTATTCATTTTTGTACCAAACGACTCCTAAATGCTACAGTGAAGACTCAGTTGGACTAAGGACTAAGTTATCCCAATATCATTTATTTGATATTTAATTAGTTTATTTTTTATGTGGGACAAAAATAATAACACAAGTTTGAAGTAAGTTATTTCATAATTTATCTCTAAATAAATATAAAATGAAGATACACTATATAAACATATCACTTAATTAACTTGACATCATCTAACATATACATTCTCTAACTTTGATGGATACAAGTAGACACTTAAACTTATGTAGAGTTGAACAAGTACGCACACGTATCTTACTTGGTAGTTGGCATTATACATGGCAATTCGCATCCTATGTATCATCCATCTACTTATTCAATTTTATACAAATTTATGTGTCTACTTATGCACACCAAAAATTAAAAAACATAGATGTCAGTTGAGATCAAGTTAAAAGATAATTCTAATTAAAATAATCTCAAAATTAGTTATTTTTTATCCCTCGTAAAAAATAAGGCTTAAATATATTTTTAGCAGCATACATAGATGGTCATATTCGTCAATAAATTTTATTTAGACATTTGAATTATTATTTGTTTTAATTAAGAATTTAAATACAAAATAAATATTCTCTCTGTTTCTAAAAGAATGACCTGATTTAACTTCACATGGAGTTTAAGAAAATAAAGAAGATTTTTCAATCTTGTGATCCTAAATTAAAGTTACGTTAAATGAGCCAATATATCCTTTAATTTTATTGCCTTAAACCTAACACGTGGAAAGTTAAAATCAAGTTTTTGTCAAAAAAAAAACGTCATTCTGTAGAAACAAACAAAAGAAAATATTATTTTTTTTAAACGGAGAAAGTTATTTATTAAGCTGATTTAATGCATATAGTTAAAAAAGATGACATATTTTTACTAAGTGATTAATGTATTCACATCATAAATATTTAAAAATATGCATAAAAACTTATTTGAAAATTTAATTGAAACACTTTAATAAAGATATTTTATCTTCAATCTTCACATAGTCAATTAAAGTAGTATAATTTAAATATCTAAATAAATACAAATTTATGAAACTATCGATGTATTTTATAATATATTTGTTCTATCTTTTTTAATTGTAGGTTGATATACCCTTTCATTCTACATTATAATTATATGATTATATCCCACTTTAAGCAATGCACATAATTTATACAGTGGAAGAATTTAAAAATTAGATCACTTTCTTATTTTGAGCTCATAATCGTATTTAAAGTATCCATTTTGTAAGATATAAATGAGAATTTATATTCGAAAGGTAATTCAAAATTATCGAACAAGTTTTAAAATATTGATTTGATCTTTTATTTGAATTGTTTGAAAATATTAGTGATAGTTTTAGAAAGTTAAAAATAACATAAACAAATTATTTACTATAAAATTTGAAGTTAAAGAATCGAATTCTTATTTTTTTAATAAAAATTACTAAAAAAAAAAAGAAAAAGAGAATTATTTAATATAAAGTTCGTCTCTAAAGTTAACGATATAGTACATACTTATATTGCTAAATTCTCTCATATAACAAAAGAAAGTTAAGCAGCTAAATCGGACGGGAGATGAATATGCTTGCCTGCTATAGGGCTAATTTGGTCATTCAATATGCTTTTATGCTTTAATTATTTGTATATTTAGATTAAAAAACATTTTTATATATTTTTATTTAATAATAATTATCTAATAAATTATGTCTTAATTTTATAAAATACATATCTATTTTTAACAGTAGTTGATATGCACTATTATTTCAATGGACAAAAATGTTGGCTGTTGCATCTACGAATGCTTTTTGTTTTAACAGTATCTTCACTTTAGAAATTTGAATACATCTAATTACCCTTACCAATAATTTTAAATCCAATAATAATTCTTGCAATTCGTAGCACTTTGAACCTTCTTTTGGTAAATAAGCTTTCTGCAGCACTTCCTATTTAGAATTTGATTGGTTCGTTTAGAAATAAGTGTAAAAAACATATGTAAATTTTTTTTTTTAGTTTCATACCTAAATAATTATAAATATAAATTTTATATTTAAACTATCACTTATTAATTTAAGAAATATATCTCAGTAGTGCGTGTATTACACTCTCCTTTTTTATTAAAAAATTTGATACATGGATAAAATATTCTACCTTGTCAAAAAAAATAAATAAATTATTAATATTAATTAAAGTTATATTAATATTCTCCCAAAAAATATTCCTTAAAAATAATCAACATTTTTTAAAAGTATGTACATATATATTTAGAAAATTATTTTTTCTACTTGTGTATCTAATATAACAAAAATAAAATTTTAATTTAAAAAAATCTTTGTGGCAAGTAAAAAATAATTTCCTATATTTTTTTAAAAAAGTGGAGGATTTAATGGGTAAAGTAAAATTATTTTTCTTATAAAAATTAAAATAACATCTAAATTATTATTTTTAAAAGGGGAGGGGGAGATGAAGTAAGAATTTTTTAAAAAAAATTTACAAAGATTAAAAAACACTAAAATATTGGTTCGCTTGGGGTGGGGTTGGGGTACAAGAGAGGAAGTGGTGGAGAGGAGTAAGAAAATATTTTTTATATATTTTATTTTATTAATTTTTAAAAATAATAATACTTTAATATTTAATTTTGACTAATATTATAATTTTTATTTTTTTGTCAAGGTGGAATACTTTATCTATGTGGAGTATGATGTGACATTTTTTGTTAAATAAAAGAGAGAGTGTAATACACATAGTGAGAGTGGAATAAAAAAGAGAGAAGTGTGTTTCTCAAACTAATAGTTAATAACTGATAATTTAGATATGAAACTCACACTTTCAATAATTTAGGCATGAAATTAAAAAAAAAAGATAATTTAGGTGTGTTTTTGATACTTATCTCTATATTTTGATTCATACCTTCTATGGCATTTTATGGGCAACTTGGTAATTTTATTGTGGTTTCTTTATTTTAGATTTTTTTGTAATTATATATATTTAAAATTTTGAAAAAAATTAAAATTATAATAATTAATAATTAAAAATATTGAAAAGATATAAAAAAAATTATTTGACTCTTAAAATTTTATCAATAACATATAAAATAGAATAGAGGAAGTACTATTTATTATTTGAAAATAATGTTAAAAGTAATGTAAAATTTTCAAAGATTAACAGCTTTGAAATATTAAAAAACATAAGAAATTTGGTTGATGAATAACATGTATTATTATATAGAAGTGTCACGTGAAGCAGCTGGTCGTCGAAGGCCAGCTTGCCACCTAAGGGCTATTTTGGTAATTTCGGTCGCAGCAGTATAAGCAAACAGCAAGTCGACATGCCTGCTTGAGCAACTTGAGAGTATATTCATAATTTTTTATGGCTCTTCCATTGTAACTTGTTTGTCTTATTTTTAGTGCTAAAAATGTTGCTAATCATGATAATTAAAGTTGTTCAAGCAGACAACAGGTCAACATGCCAGCTTGAAAAGCCTGAAAGTTACATCCATAATTTTTTATGAATCTTCTGTTATAACTTGTTTGTCTTATTTTTAGTATTAAAAAATGATACTAATAATGATAATTAAAGCTGCTCAAGCAGACAATAGCTCAACATGGCTGCTTGAGCAGCTTGAGGGTATAGTCATAATTTTTTATAGTTTTTTCGTTGTAATTTGTTTGTCTTATCTTTTGTGTTAAAAATGATGTTAATAGTGATAATTAAAGTTGCTCAAGGAGGGAGCAAGTCAACATGCCTGCTTACGCGACTTGAGGGTATATTCGTAACTTTTTATGGTTACTCAGTCGTAATTTGCTCGTCTTATTTTTCGTGTTAAAAAATGTTACTAATTATGATAATTGAAGTTTCTCAAGCAGACAACAAGTCAGCATGCCTGATTGAGCAGCTTGGCGTATATTTGTAATTTTTTTGAATTCTTCTATTGTAATTTGTTTGTCTTTATTTTTAATGTTAAAAAGTGCTACAAAAACTCTATATATATCATTTAAATAAAGAAAAAACAAACATTGTACTCATGCGAATACAAACTCTGATGTCTAGTTATTTTAATATGACATAAACATAATATAAATCGTAATAATTAAAAATTTTAAAATAAAAAAATATATTATAAATTTTGATTCTTTTAAAATTTTAATCGTGCCACATAAAATGAGAGACTAAAAATATCATATATTATTTAAAAATTATATAAAATAATACTATAATTTATAATATTAATAATTTAAATAATTAAAAATTATCTTAAAATTGAATTGA
>JAOTQR010000109.1:6473342-6491085 GCA_025774065.1 Solanum ossicruentum | reverse complement strand
TGAATTTCTTCTTGTTTTTTGGCTTTCTGGTTCTCTGGTTTTTTGTTGAGAACCGTAGAAGGAGAAGAAAGAAGGGGGAAAAAGGGTTTGGGGGCGCGTGGCCCCCATGCACTGCATTTATTTATTTATTTATTTATTTTATTTTTTTTTTTGTGAATAATAGTTTGAAATCACAAAAATAAAAATAAAGTTCGATGACTAAATTGACATTGATTTATGAAAAGGGTCGGACAAAATTGGGTGTCAACAATCAACCCACCAACATTGTAGTAAAACCCCCAATTTGGGTATCATGAAATCCAACTAAAATCCACAAGGTCTTTCATAGGTTTCCATAGCATCATAGAATACATAACTTTAATATCATAAAATCCATCACAATATCAAACCCCAATGGTATTTAAGCTTAATAAAATCACTACTCGAAGAATTCAAATGAAAAGAATAACCTATCAATATTGTAGTAAAAACCTTAGTTTGTGTGCCATAAAATTCATATTAAAAATGGACAATCTTTCATAGTTTACATACATAGTTCACATCATCCATAACTTCAATATATATAAATCAACTCATGGAATAAGCCTTCAATGGATATTCATGTTTAATCAATCATCACTTGAAGAATCCAAACTCATATCATGTTTATAATGCATAATAAAGTTTACCCATAAAAAAGTTAACCTTGAAACCATGTAATTTCATGGAAAAAAGAGAGTTGGGCTCCATGGGTGAAAGGACTCATGGATGAAGACCCACATACCTAAACTTGAGACTTTCTTGAAGAAAAGATGAGGAAGACTTGAGACTTGACTTGGGTTCTTGAAATCCTTGAATTTGAATGGGGGACTTGATGATAATTTGAGAGGATTTTAGGAGGGTTTTGAGTGTTCTTGGACTTGAAAGTGGTGGAAGATTAGGGTATTCCCGTATATATAGGCATTGGGTTATTACCCAAATGCCCTTGAATGAAACTGGAAAAATTCAGAAAATTTTGCACTAGTTCGCGCCCTAGGCGCGACGCGAACCAGAAGCGAAGGCCAACTTACACTAAGGCGCGCCCTAGTCATTGCAGCCTGGGCTCGCAGGCCCACTGTCTTGGCTTCCTATTGCCAAAAATATTTTCGCTACGGGTCTTCTATAATTCGGGGGCTATCCTTTTCCCACACAATTTTGCCCCTTGAACAAGAATATGAAGTCGGATTTTCGAAATCATGGACGAATTTTGAGATATTCAAGAATTACACTATAAGACATTTTCGATGCACATGAAGGGTGTTACAATGATTAGACTCGGTGACCATTTGAAGTTTTGTGGTGAGTCCTCATGACCGGAGGCAAACCTATTACTTATAGCTTTTACTTTATGTCTTTGATATTTTGAAACTTGTTATACTTTCTTTATGGGATGAGCTAGGGACATGTCTTAACCCCGCCCATTTACTAGCAGAGGCATGTTTGGACAAAGACTATGATATAATCCCGTTCAATCGAGAAGTGGTTTAGTTTCTTCTATCCTAGACTTTTACTCTGAGATTTATCTTCAACTTGTCTTGTTTATTGAATGATGCGTTATTTATCTTTTGAATACTTATGATATGCTAAGACGAAGCTTGATTGAGGTTTTTTCAGATCCCTAGTCGTCGTGTCACACCTAGGGTCTGGCTTAGCTTGTGACAGTATTGTAATTTATAATACTTTAATATATAAAAATAATTTAAAAATTAGACAAAAATTAAAATGAAAAAAGTAACCCAAAATGCCAAAAATAACCCTTAGAAAGTCTAAATATTCTAAGCAGCTAATTATTATAATTATGATACTTTTTGCGTAATCTTTTTAGTTTTTTCATGTTGTCAAAGAGTTGAATAATGGTTTTTTCGTATTGTCAAAGATTTGAAGAATGAAAATAAATGGCAAGTGCCTGATCGAATTGATCAAGTCATGTACGAACAAGTTTCAAGTCTACCGGTCTATAAGGATACCTCAGTTGCATACATCACTGCACTTCCACTTGATGCCTATCGTAATGATAAAAGACTGTATAATAAATTTAAAATAAAATAAATTAATTAAAATGATGAACATAACTTAAAATGATAAAAATAACATCAAGAAGCAAGCTGATAACACAACGACCAACTACTTCTTGACCTCTTCTATATATAGAGAATATAAAATGATGACGTGCATAACTTCTTAATGAGGTAGGCCAACAATAATTTTCAGAAGATTCAAAATATTTTAAAAAAAGATAAGTATATAAGAAAGTTAAAAAAATATATAGCTATTTTCTTCACTCTCGTTATGCGATACTTTTTTCCTTTTAGTTTATTTTTTTTAAAAAAGTCATTTGCTATAATTATAAATAATTTAATTTTAAAATATTTATTTTGTGCTTAATGAAATAATTTACAGTCTCATAAATATTTATGAATTATTTTAGATCATAATTTTTTTAAATTTTTTTCCTTAAATACCGTATCAAGTCAAATATTGTTACATAAAATGAGAGGGAGTCGAATTCTTTTAATATCCGTTATAGCATATTTACGGACCATAGAAGCTTTTACGATGTGCATTTACGGTCAATAACAAGGTTTTGAGGACGCACCCGTACTAACAATAGTCCATCAAGGTAAAATGTTCAATCAAAATTAACCACTCAAGAATAGCACCACAATGAAATACTTGGCACTATACTGATGAAGACATGGACCTCATCAAACAACATCAATCATTATCAATTCCAACTAAAATTCCTGAAGATGTTGTATCAAATTTACAATAAAAGCTTAACAAAATAATAACAATTAATATGATCATTTATAATTAGCTATTTACACAATCTTATCTAGGTGAACAAAAAAAGATCAGATACAATAAGGGGGAGAAATTGAAAAATCAGATCCCAAGATATAACAGACAGACTCAGTAAGTTCAAATAACAATACAAACTACTATACATGTTCATTCAAGAATCAAGGCTCAAGGAAAATTGAAAAATTCAAAATAAAACCAAGATACTAACACTACTTCAATATCAACAAGAAGATATGAATTCTGGTCCTCTGAATATGATGTCCAAGTGGTAAGAGGACAATAAATCTAATTTCATCTTCTAAAAAACTACTCTTTTCACCTACTGGTGGTTTATGCAATGTGTGATGCCCAACTGAGGACCTTTCCATGGGATGATCTCAGAGCTACATCTAGTCGCATAGATAATCCTTGGGGACTGGGGAGTGGTTGGTGACTTTAATGTTATCACTTATCGCCAGTGCTGAAGAAAAATAGGAAGGACATATAGATTTGATGCAAGTATAAAGTTCCTTTCTTGTCTCGATGATTACAACCTATAAAATGGGGGTTTTCCTAGGATCCATGTTCGCTTGGTGTGATAATAGAGGTCTTTCTTGTTGGGTTCCTTCCTTAATTAGAGAGATTCTAGAAAAATTCTAGAAAAGCATAGAATTTTCTAGAATGATCCGGATAACTTTAGAGAAGTATAAAACTCTCTAGAAGCTTATGGAAGCATGTAGAAGAATGTGGAAGCCTTTGGAATATTACGGAGACATGTGGAACCTTATGGAAGAGTATGGAAGAAATTGAAAGAGCATAGAAAGGAGTTGATGACTAGAGAGTATTCTCTGGAGACATCTTCTCCACCATTCATTAAGGAGGTAGAGTAGTATAAATAGAGGTAAGAGCTTTTCATTCCTAATGATCCTCATCTAAGCAAGAATCCAAGAGCAATCCTAGCAATCCAAGTGAAGTAAGAATCTACTTGAGAGCTAGAGGTAGGACCATCCACAATCCAAGAGCAATCCTAGCAGTCCAAGTGAAGAACAATCCACTTGAGAGCAATCCACTATTAGTGAGAGTGTAAAGCTTAAGAAGTCTCAATCCTTAAGCTTGTAAGCCACCTTAGTGTGAGAAAATCTTTTGTAAATATATTCTTGTAAATCCTACTATTCTTTTATATAGTGGAAAAATCTCATTTTTTGGAGAATTATAAACTCTTGCACTCCTACCATTACCTTAATTTCTAAAGAGTCTATCTTAACTTTACAAGCAGGGAAGGATCATCCTTTCCCAATAGTGGTATCAGAACTTGGTTCATTCGAAGCCGTCATTAGCTTTTGCAATTCAAGATGGAGGACAACATCATTCATGATGGGACATATTCAAGTTTACAGCCATCAACTACTCATATTGGAAACTGATGATGGAGGACCCTCTATTTTGCAAGGATTTGCATGAGTCCATCATCTACAAAGAAAGGTGGAAGGCAAGAGCGATGCTCAATGAGAGCTACTGAATCATAAGGCTATTGCAATGATTTGTAATTACATTGATAAAACTCCCCTCGATCATGTTTCTACTTACACAAATGCTTACGAACTATGGACGAAACTTGAATCCATGATTGCAAAGAAAACACCTCGTAGCAAGGCCAATTTAGTTCGGTTGGTGGTGAAATTCGAGTATAAGAATGCCAACAGTATGATTGACCACTTGAATAATTTCAAGGGACTCGTTAATCAATTAATAAAAGTTGATATGAAGATTGATGATGAGCTGCAAGCCCTTCTCCTCCTTAGCCCTTTGCTGAAAAGTTGGGGTACACTTGTTATTACTCTAAGTAACTCAGCTTTGGAAGGAAAGCTCACTATGGATACCGTCAGTAATAGTCTTCTTGGGGAAGAAGCAAGGAGAATAGAACAAAGTGAGTCTACTTATCCCGAGTCCAACATTATTGAGAATCGGAGTAGAAACAAAACTCGTGGACATAGCAAGAGCCGAGATACGCACCAATCTCGAGGGAGATCCAAGTCATGCTCCAGGATTACATGTTATTACTGTGAAAGATGGGCCACAAGAAAACTGAATGTCGATCCCTAATGAAAGATCAAAAGAAAGGTAGTGTTAAATCAGACTAGATCATCCCAATAAAGCAGCAAGAAGAAAAGAGTATTACTACTCTAGCATCAAAAAAAGATCTGCTCTATCTTCGTTGATGAAGGTAATATCATAAACATCGGTTGCGATGAAAGCTTCTGGATTATCGATTCTGGCGTTTCCTTCCATGTTACCTCATATAGAAGTTTCTTTTCATCTTATTGAGGCAGTGACTTCGGTACGGTACTACAAATGGGAAATCAAGATAGGAGTAATATTTCGGGATAGGAAACATCATCCTAACTCCCAATGGTTTAGGTATGAAACTAAAAAAAAAGAGGATAGTTTAGGTGTGTTTTTAATACTTATCTCTAGAATAAACCATAATTTTTTATCCCAATTAAATATCTCATAACTCTTGTTATAACATGTCAATATTCATTACCTACCTTGCTAGTAAACCTGCTAAGTAATCCTACTAAATATGCAATATCATGCCTAGTGCGATCAGTCACATATCTCAAATTTCCAATAAAGCTAGCATATGTTTTTTTCTTATTTATCACATTATTTCACTTTGTACATGTAACAAGTGAACACTTGAATCAAAAGGAGTTAAAACATGCTTGCCATAAAAAAGTCATATTTTTTTCAAAATTTTCTCAGCATAATATAACTAGTTAAGAAAAATTTCATCACATGTTCTAGTAATTTTTGTTTCAAGAATAAAACTTGTCTCACCAAGGTCTTTCATATCAAAATGGCTTAATCTAAAGAGCCAAAGATCAAGAAATCATCAACATATAGACAAATAATAACATGTGAATTATTCCAATACTTATGACATATGAACTTAGCATACTCATTTGTTTTAAAATCATTATCAATCATGCAAGAATCAAACTTTTCATACCTTTGCTTAGGTACCCGTTTCAAGTCATATAAGGATTTAGTCAATTTACATACTTTACGTTATTGGCCTGCTTCAACAAAACACTTGATTGTTCTATATAAATTTTTTCATTTAGGTCTCTATTTAAAAAATTAGTTTTTACATTCATTTGATGAATTTGCAAATAAAGAATTGCAGTCATAGCAATTTAAAATCTAGTGGATGTAATTCTAGTTACCGGATAGAAATATCAAAAAATTCAGGCCTTCTAATTGCTTAAAACCTTTAACAACTATAGTGTAGCCTTATATTTAATCAATTATTTTAACTTTTTTCATAAGACCCATTTGCAACCAATTGTTTTACAACGCGATGGTAAATCAATTAACTTTCAAGCTTTATTAGAAATTAGTAATTTCATTTCGTTATTTACAATCTCTTTCTAGAAAATTGCATCATATGAAGATAATATTTCTTCTAAAGTGAGAGGGGCATCTCCAAAATTAAAAACATAAAAATCAGAACCAAAATATTTTTCTACTCTATATGATTTGTTCTGTGTACAAGATATTGCATTCAACATTCTTGAATGTTGTCCAGTATACAGTATGTGTGTGTATATATACAAACGTCATGAGTCCCCACTATTCAACAGAGGAAGTAGGTATCTACAAGTTATTAGTCAAAGCATGTGGATTTGAGTTTTATTACATCTTCATTACAATACAAATTGATTTTAGATGTTGGAATGATTAAGAAATTATGAACGTGGTTTAGCATTTTTATGCTATCTAGATTATGATATTGTTCTTGACCTGATTAATGTTGTCTCTAGCTGTCTTTGAATTGAGGTATACATTGATATCTGTAATTAAAGCAATGTAGAATCAATGTTCTTTATACTCTTGCCCTTGCTGTTTGTATCTCTGCTGGGCAGGTTTTAAGGCTAATTCTAAAGGCAAGTGACGTTTGGCCAATAATATGATAACTTCCAAAGGAAACCAACAGAAAGAACAAAGGCATAAATTTTTTATAGAATCACATTATTAAAAATGCTCCTAAACTTGATGTAAATTATTAATTTCATCTTCAAACTATCGATAGTGTTAGAAACATCCTTTCACTTGACTAACTGAACTTAAATATACCACCGATCTTATAACAAGAGTGAAATACACCTTTAAATCAATGAGTGTTTTTAACACTTGTGATAAATCGGGGTTGAATTTTAATTTAGTTACTCAAACATTTTTAAGACTGTCAATAATTCGAGGATGAAACTAATAACTTACGTCAAGTTCATGAGCGTTTTTAATATTTTTCTCTTTAATTAATCATTTAACGCGAGTTAAAAGGAAATTCTTAGTTATTAGCTCTTAAGAATTCAACCGTTAAAAGGATCCGTAGAATCATCATATTGAATTCGTTTACGAAATACTTGAATTTCCCTCGAGCAATATTTTTTTGCGGGGAATAAACATGTACTATTATTTTAAGCTGTCATACATAGTTGGTCTTTGATGTACGTACCGAATCTTGTCTCTATTTTTGATGCGACTATTGTACATCTAATATCTGACTCAAAATAAATAAATAAATAAACTTTACTCAGTATTATGACACCCCAAGTCCCCTGCCTGCACATGCATTTGATAATTCCTCGATTTGCGAGCCTGTTATATTCTCTAATAATTTTATTTTCTCTTGACCAATAGCCAACTCATGTTGACGAATATATGACTAAAAGTTTAGTAACGCATGTCGAATTTTTTTCTGTCGAGAACCTCCGACGAGACTTCACAAAAATAAGTATTCCTCCTGTCCAATTTAAGTGTTTCAACACTTTTTTTTCCATATTTAACAAGTTTTCTAATTTAAATATTATTAGTTATGTATTAGAATATCATGTAAATAGGTTAATAGTGTTAAATTGATGTCTGACCTTGGGGTATGACAAAGTAATAGGATTGGTTGAGTTCCTATGTTGTCATTACTCGTCTTATATATGTTAATTTTGTTATATTTACTTACTATCATGTGCTTTTTTTTATTCGTCGTTCTTCCTTTTTTTCTTTTCTTTTCCTTTTTCTCTATTTATAGTTTATTCTGCTTATGAGTTTTTGAGACAAGGCTCCTACAAAATAGTCTTTCTACCTCTGTGAGGTAGTGATAAGATCTACATACATTTCACCTTCCCCATACCCCACTTGGGGGATTCCACTGGGTATGTTGTTATTGTTTCTAATTTCAACATTGTAAATGACAAGTTTAAAATAAGAAAATTACACATCAACTTTAATTTAAGATAATAAAATTTAAATTCCTGTTCCTAATCAAACTCAGACAGTTAAATTGAGACTGATAGGGTCGTCTTTGGACGGTTTTGTCGTTTTATACATGACAGGTTGTATTATACCGATAATAGTGAGTGATGTGTGTTTCCAAGAAATTTGCATGAAGAGCTTTTTATACTGCTGCAAGAATTGTGTTTCTCCACCTCACTTTCTTTCTAGCTAAAGTGAGTTCATTTCAACTTTGTAGTCCTTTTTAACTTGCAGATCCTGCTGTTTTAGCTATGATCAGAACAACTTCTTGTTCTACAAAAGAAGATTTTGTACAAGTGATTCCATCAATATCCAAAACTACGAATTGTCATCATAAAACGATGAAGCGATTCGATAGCATTTTAGAAGATGTAGATCTTAGTAATTATCAGCTTGATCCAACCCGATGTCGCTCTTTAAACTCACTAGCCACGGTAAATCGATAAGTCTGTCTTTCCATTTTGTTAGCTTAAGAACTGGAATGGGATCTCAAGAATAGCTATTATAAAGAGTGATTTTCTCAGATTATAACTATTAGTTCAGTGAGCATCTAAGAAATCAACATTTCATAAATATCTTTGATTCCATTTGCATATATGATGATTAACTTTGATGTTTCTATGTAACATAATCGGATGGTCACTCGACTAATATTTTTTTCTTTCTCAGGGAACAAAGGCTGCTGCTGAACAACAGAGTGAGACTAGTACTATTTCCATTAGTATGCCGCCAACTCCTTCATCGAAAGGAGTTGGCGTCAATGAGATTTATTCTCAAACATCAACACCTCGAGGTACTACCACCACACAGAATAAGCGAATATCTTCTTATTCTCAGGCATCAGCGCCTAGAGATACAGCGTTTCCAGAGTCTCCGAAACTTCCCAGAAGTAATACTAATAAGCTAAAGGATACAAGGTTTGATTCTTTCAAAACATGGTCTGGTAGACTGGAGAGACAATTATCAGTTTTAAGCGGAAAGGAACAAGAGCCTGCTTCTCAGCCAAGTCCTCGTATTGAAATTATTCCTGTCGATCGATATTTTGATGCCCTGGAAGGACCTGAATTGGACACCTTAAGGGTATACTTGCTTTCACTCGTTAATTTAGTACATCCTACGTATCTTCAATTTAAGACCACAAAATTAAACAAAAAAGTTGGCCATCTTATATATTTGTAATTTAAGACCACAAGAATCAAATATACAACAACAACATCCCCATGGAATCTACAAGTGGGGTCTAAGGAGGATAGAATGCACGCGGACCTTATCACTACCTGTAGTTAGGCTGTTTCCTGGCACAAGAATCAAATATCTTCTTCATTTTCCTAAACTCGTCAAACAGTTAAATTGAAACGTAGGAAAGTATGATTCTTTGTGTTGGTGTTTCTTCATCTAGAATAAGAGCAAAATGCTTACAACAAACAATATATTGGCCATCATGCAAGTTTTAAAGCCTTGAAAATATGCCTAACAGGGTGTGTTTTTCCCCCTCTGCAGGCTTCTGAGGAAAGCATTCTTCCAGAAGACAGAAAATGGCCATTTCTTCTTTGTTTCCCTATTTCATCTTTCGGTATCTGTCTAGGAGTTAGTAGTCAAGCTATAATGTGGAAGAACCTAGCCACTTCTGCCTCGACGAAGTTCTTACACGTAAGCTTGAAAGCAAATCTTGGCTTGTGGTGCATATCTGCTGCACTTATGATCATTATCTCTTTCGTCTACGCCCTGAAATTCATTTTCTACTTTGAAGCTGTTCGTCGAGAGTACTACCATCCAATACGTGTCAACTTCTTTTTTGCTCCCTTTATATCACTTCTGTTTTTAGCACTCGGAGTTCCAACATCTGTCACTCAAAACTTGCACACATCTTTATGGAGGACAATGGATGTCTGGAGGACAACGAAGACTCTCAAAGGTAGCAAATCCCTCAAATCATCTCTCAATTGTTGGGAATTTTGTAGGTGCATTGCTTGGTGCATCGATGGGACTAAAAGAAGGGCCGATATTCTTCTTTGCTGTTGGATTAGCTCATTATATAGTCCTGTTTGTAACTCTGTACCAAAGACTTCCAACAAATGATACATTGCCAAAGGAACTTCATCCAGTCTTCTTTCTATTTGTTGCTGCACCTAGTGTTGCTTCTTTGGCATGGACAGCAATCCAAGGCTCGTTTGATCATGGATCTCGGATTGCTTATTTCATTGCCTTGTTCCTCTATTTTTCACTGGTATGTCTAGTCATTTTTTTGCATTTTGAATGCATCTAGCTAGAACCAAATTAGTACACTAGTACTTTGTGTTTCATTCTTTCTTGTTGCTTTGCAGGCTGTTCGCATTAACTTCTTCCGAGGCTTCAAGTATGTTAAATAGCCTATCTTATACTGGAGTTGATTTCTTCGATGATCACTCAATTAAAAGTTATTCTCTCAGAAAATTGGTGTCAATAAGATATGCGACTTTCTGAAACAATAACTATTTAGTTGAGAAATACGCGATTTTCTGAAATAATAACTGTTAGTTGAGTGACTATCTGAGAAATCGGCCTTCTTATACTACTTATTCATTCCTCCTACTAATGTTAATGTTTTGTACTCAATCGGGCAGGTTCTCATTGGCTTGGTGGGCTTACACATTCCCTATAACAGGAGCTGCTATTGCAACCATTAGGTATTCACTTGTAGTTACCAACTTGGTGACAAAGTGCCTAGCAATCATACTCTGTGGTCTTTCTACACTCACTGTAACAGGATTGCTTGTGACAACCATCATTCATGCTTTTGTTCTGAGGGACCTATTTCCCAATGACATCGCGATTGCAATCAGCAAACTACCAAAAACAACTCGAAAATGGTATCTTGGTAGCTCACATGCCAAAGATATTGATCAATACCTTAAATTTGTAGATTCTTTTCAAGCAAAAGACATTGAAGCTTCTCTTACACATCCAAATACTCAAGTAAATAGAGTCCAACACCAAGACCACGGGCAATGATTCTTGATTTCCATTATCATAAAAATTATTTACACAATCAGAGGTGAATTCAGGATTTTAATGCACTTCAGTTGGTACCTTCCTCCCTGCTAAAGCAATTTTCAATGTTGGTGCTGCGTTCCCATGTACAATTATTAATACATTAAAGAATTTTTTCAATACAACAAGAAGATATCGGAAAAAGTTATTGGATTTTAGGAATCCACATATCATCTCATCTAAAAACTTAAGTCTTAATCAAGTGAGGAACACCTAAGTTTGGGCTGGTCCTATGAACTTGATGATATTGAGAGGAACTTTTGAATATTCTTATAAAGAGAATAGAGGTACAAATACTATGAGAGATGTAAATTATGTAACAATTATTCTTGTGTAAAATTCAGGAAATGAGTGTTCCTACCTATATCAATATAAAGCTTGTTTTAGAAAAGATCTTTATCTTTGGGCTTTGTTCATATTTTGCCCATGGGTCGAAATTATTTATGGCCTCCAGCATAAATAACGTGTATAGATATTGATTATATATGATTTAATCACATAAATTAAAATTAAAAAAATATATGTTGGGTCCGTGTAAGCACGAACGCTTATAATTAGTAACAGTATAAGTATGTACATTTATATTTACTAAACAGACGTATAGATTAGTGATTATTTTATTTCATGGGAATAAGACATGGTATGGCTTTCAGAAATTCTAAGGGATAATTTCAAAATATATAGCAAAAGGTTATTAGTTTATAAAAAATAAGATGAAATGTAGCTAAATGCGCTTATTAGCCACATTTGAGTTGTGGCTAAATAATGTTAATTTTTATTTTTTATTAGCCAATGTTTATTTTTATTTTTTCTTAGCTACAATTTTGATCATAGCAAAAATAACTATTTTTTAAATAACAGTTAAATAGTGTATGTGTAATGTATCAATGTTGTGTGTATATATATAATGTATTGAACATGTATACATAATTATGTAATGTATTGATATTTGCATAATTAGTCATGTAATGTGTATGTAATATATACATATTGTATAAATAGTTATGTAATGTATCGATATTGCATAAATCATGTATAAATGTGTATCAATATCGAACAAAATGGTATATAAACATATTTATATAATGTACAAATAATTATGTAGTGTATATGTAATATATCGATATTAAATCCTGTACATTCCACATACTGATGTTCATTTGGACATGTACCTTTTCATGATCAGAGACATGTATTAGATATCTGAGACAGGCACTCCGTTGACGATCTGTTCCATCCCAGAGATATTGATGAGACCTCCTTGCTTCTGGAGGCATTCTATTTATATCAATTATTGTTTCTAGAGTACTTCTTTTCTTGAGGTAGCCATGAACCTATCATTGGCACCACTTAGATGCTTAGAGATAGAGACTTTATAGACAATGATGGATTAGAGTTGATGTTTTTATTTCTTAGACTTGTATTTTTTAAATTACTTTTACAATGTTGAATTGACTTGAATTGTGATTTGAAACTATTATCTTATTGAGTCATGATTGATTAGCCTACTGGAATCGTTTCTTTATATATACAATGAGTCTTTCGTTGTTGATTGAATGAGTGATCGATCCAAATGGTTCACTTGAGCACCAACAATGATTTCTGAGTATCAACCACGGCAAGAGCATCCTCTCGGGACGTGACACAAGTATTATTGAATATTTATTTTTGGTATAGTGAATAAGTCAAAATAAAAAAATATAGATAATGAGGCAAGTAAAATAAAATAAAGTAAATAATAAAATCCTGCACTAAAATGAATAAAGTTTCCGATTAAATCTTTTTATGATGACAATTTAAAGCAAATTAATGAGGACTTTTTCTCAGGAACTCTACTTGGCCATTACTGAAAAAGCTAAAAGTAAAATAAAATAAAATAAAATATTACGCTATGTTTTAAAAGTGGATAGGAGAAATACAATTGGTCTAAAAATACAGTAAATTCTGAAAAATACTCTCTTGACCTTAAAGCTCATGATCTGTGTTCCCTCTTCTAATATATAGTAGTTATAAAAGTCGATGGCAGTGTGGAATCAATATATATTATTTTTTATTTTTAATTTATGTGATATTAATAATTTTTTATATATTTTAAAAAAATTTAAATTGTTAATTATTTATAATTTATAATACGCTTTATTTATTTTGTTCCAATTTATGTTGCACATTTTAGTTAAGTTATTTATTTATTTTGATTTTATGTAATATTGATAGAAATTTGTTTATGTTTTTAAAATTTTTAAGTTATTAATTATTGTGACTTATAGTGCATTTTATGACATTTCAAAATAACACATTAATTTATTTTATTTCAAGTTATGTTGCATATAAAATTTTGAGAGTCAATCAAACTTTTATATATGTGGTATTGAGAAAATTTCAAGAACTATTTAAATTTCTTATGTTTTTAAAATTTTAAATTGGTAATTATAGTGATTTATAGTACCACATATATATTACTTCTTCCGCCTCAATTTAAGTTGCTAATTATTATGATTTATAATATATTTATGTGAAATCTTAAATTGTCAATTTTTATGATTTATAATACTTTTTAAATAATTTTTTAATATTTAACAAAATAAACTAAAAAGAAGAAAATACAAAAATGAGTAAAAACAGACACGTCAATAACTCCATCGAAGTAGGCAGGCGGAAGCTCCTCAGACTGATGAAAAAAATTAATCGTAAGAAATTTTTACAAAATAAAATTTAAAAATTACTAAAAATAAATAAAACTAGACATGTCAATAGTGAGTTGTCCGCTTCTAGCAATTGAAGTAGACAATTACCCCACTGAAGTAGGAAGAACAATCGAAAGCTTCTCAAACTAACTAAAAAAAATAATTGTAAGAAATTTTTTATAAAATTGCAAAAACTACAAAAATGAACAAAAGCATACATGTCAATAGTCGGTTGTCTACTTCTAGCAACTAAAGCAACACATGACAATCCTAAGCTAGTCAAGAAACTTTTAAAAAAATAAAATTAAAAAAAAAAGAAAAAAATAGACACATTAATAGTCAGTTGCCTGCTTCAAGCAGCTGAAGTAGGCAAGATGATCCTAAGTTGCTAAAAAAAATTAAACAAATAAAAATAAATAAAAACAAACACGTCAATAATCAGTTTCCTGCTTCAAACAGATAAAACAGATAGAATAATTCTAAGCTGCTCGAGTTTTCCCCTTGTTAAATAAGTAAAGTTATGAGAAGTAAAGTAAAATGAAGTTCCAATATTCTACAATAAAATGAACAAAGTTTTCAACTAAAAGTATTTATGACAATTTAAAACAAATTAAATGAGGACTTTTTTCAAGACCCCCACCTAGCTATTAGTGAAAAGCGAAAAATATTAAGCTGCGAATGAAAAGTGAACAGGAAAAATTTAATTGGACTAAAAATTCAATAATTCCTAAAGTAAGAACCTCACTATTCCATCTTCTAATATAGGTTAGTAATGAAAATCATCTCATTAAATGTCAAATAAGTACCTAATAATAATTATTAATATTGAAAAATACTAAGAGGTAATGATTAAATAATTTTATGTTTTACTTTAAAATAAAATATAATATATATTTGTGTGGTAGTAATTATCTCTTCTTCTTTTTTTTTTTTGCAAATCTAATATGAAAAGGTCCATTGAGATGTCTATACTTAAAGTATTTTCATCATTGATTACTGAATCTTTTCACTCAAAATAGCTACAAAATACACAAAAATATCACCAACATTCAAAATAATAAAGCTATAATTAAAACATATGAATTTAAAACTAAAGATTATAATTAACACGGATTTCATAATTTCAGAAAAATTATAAATTTAATTAAATTAAAGTAGAATAAAAGAAATAATTTTCTATGCCTTTACTAAAATAGACACATTAACAAATACGTGCCTGCTTCATCTTCCAATAGAATACTGAATTAAGTAATGCATTCTACATATAAAATAAAAGCTCAAATAATAATAATATAGCCTATTAGATAGAAAGTACGAAATCCAACTAGTTCATAGTAAACATATGAAAATGCATGGTACATTTCCTTAAATTAAAATATGACTAGAATGAAATTGTAAACATATTTCCTTAGTTTGTGATACTTGTGTTAATAACATGTTTTATAAAAATAAAAGCTCAATAATAATAATATAAAACAAGAATTTTAGTAGACAAAATGTGTAGAAAGCAAAAGATAACTTTCTTCTTTCTTTCAAGTGTGTTCAAGTATGTATGCATCAATTGGTTGTTATGATTACACAAGTGAAGCTAGACCTTTTAACTAGGTTCTAAAATTTAATAACAAACAACAACAACAATAACATACCCAGTTAACAAGTAGAGAAGTTGTTTCTTGGAAATTCTCATTTCAAAACCCATAAGCAAAAAGAACTAGATATGACAAAAAGGAAAGAGAAGGGAACAGAAAGAGCGATGAATAACACATGACAATATGTAAATATGATAAAACTAACACATATATGACAAATAAAAAACACGTCCTCCATCTAACGCTACCAATTAACCTACTACTCTAATTCGCGACCTCCACTTCTTTCTATCTAAGGTCATGTCCTCAGTGAGATCAAGTTCCGCCATATCATGTCTAATCACCTCCCCCCAGTACTTCTTCGGTCTACCTCTACCCCTCCGTGTAGCTCCCAAAACCAACCTCTCGCACCTCCTAACAGGAGCATCGGGACTCCTTCTCTGCACATCACCTCCTAAATTTAATAACGTTTTTGAATAATAATAACTTGGTTCTAATGAATTTAATTATATATACAATAAATTTATTAACATAAATATACTATTCTTTTTGGATGGCAGAGGGTCCGTAGTACCCGAAGCACTGGGAGTGATCCAGTATAGGTAAGGGGCCTAGAAGTGCCTACTACTACACCATACTACACTTGGCTCTACACATTTACAGAGCTAACCCAGTCCAGTGCCTGGCAAAGCTAAGGGGGCTTCAATCCTTACTCTTTATCCCCATCGTATTTTCTCTTTCTATTTCTAACCATCGGGGAAATTCATCCTAGATTATTCCAGCAAATAGCAAAATCGTAACTAGGGAACTATGCTAGTAACCTACCCAATTTATTGTAGAAATTTTTGCAATCAATGATTGGACCATGCAATGAATTTAATTATATATATAATAAATTTATTAACATAAATATATTATTCTTTTTCCATAAAATTTATGGGGTTCAATCGATACCACATATGGACTGCTAGCTCTGCCTCTTCATAAGCATGACATTAATCCTTAATAACGTGGGAAGATTATGAAGTTGTGGGAGATCAATGAGATAATGGAGATATAAATGTTACTACACATAATTGTGAAGAGTAGTGCAAACTACATTTAGTAGGCATCCTAATAACATGCCCACTAGTGCCTTTGATGTTTGTTTTAGTTCAATTATAACATGCCCACTAGTCCTTTAATGCACTTTTTGACCTTTAACAAATATATTATTATGCCTTTAATGTACATTTTGCCGTCATATTTTAGTTCTTATGTTGTGATCTTCAAAAGTTAATTTGATTAATTTTTAAAGTTTAATTAATTTAAATTTTAAAATAAAAATTTAAATATTCAAAAACTATACAGCCGGATCAGAAGGACCGAGATTGATCTCAGATTGGGGTTAGTAGAGTTTCATTTATTGAATTTGCGGAAAAGTATTATTAATTGCAATTTTTTTTCATATCAATGAAAAAATGTGTCTTAAAATGTTAATCTAAAATTTGCATCAGAAAATTATAACAAAATTAAAAAAGAATGGAGAAAATATTATTATTTTATTTGAAATAAATGAGAGCTTCGATTTCCATAAATAAAATAAAATAAAATATAGACATAGATAGTTTGGTCCTGAAGCCTAATAATATATAGAAAATAGGTTTCCCTATCCGTTTTTCTCTTGTAATTATCAGACGATGAGAAACATCACCACTTAAAAAAAGAGTTTTTATAAACTTTATCTTTTTCCATGCAATAAAAACGTGAAATATCACTTCCTTTCAAATGAAATTTTTTACTGTTAGCTAATGTATGAACCTAGATGTTCCTTTTTGCATTACTGTTTTAAGAATAGTATCCTGACATGCCACTGCTAGAAGTGATTGAAACATAATTGAATATACATCACTGCTAGAAGTAGTTGTGTCACGATTCAATTCATTGGGCATGCGGATGCTTACTCTAACATTCAGATATAAGGATTCTTAGTTTCCAACCAATTATATGTGGAGAAAAAAGAAACAAGAAATATCACTGAAAAGATTTTGAATTATCCATATAGAATTTGAACCAAATTAAATGTTTGAAAAAAATATCTAACATCCTTAAAGAATTTAATCTAAATAGAAACAAGAGCTTCTAAGTGTTGCAGGTTGCTTAAAAATGAAGGCCATTTCTCCCACATCGGGAAATTAGGAAAGCATGGCTTGGAGGTTTGCCTATATAAGGGAGCTTAAGTTATATTTTTTAATATATCAAGCCAAATACATTTCTAACATTGTCTGTTTGTTAGGAGAATGTATTGAGATTTTATGTGATTGTAAAAATTTTTCACATAGT
>JAOTQR010000109.1:6447925-6457957 GCA_025774065.1 Solanum ossicruentum | reverse complement strand
CGCAGATAGTTTAAAGAGCCATTTTGCTTTATTCCATCATACTCCAAGGCCAAAAAATAGTCAATCTTTGGCTCCATGCGAGATTGATGGATAATTTTATGGTAGCTATTAAAGTGTCTACACCTAATTTTATTGTGTTATTTCTATTAATTATTATTTAATTATTTCTTTATCATAATCTGCTTAATTATACGGTGGCTATTAAATTGTCTAGCTAATTTTACTATGTCATTCCTATTAATTACTATGTAATTACTTCTTCATCTACTGCAACTATAAAATTATAATATTAACCATAATAAATTATTTTCCTATGTCTGACTATAACGTGTCTGCTTAATTTTACATGGACTATTAACGTGTCTACCTAATTTTTACTATGTCAGTTCTATTAATTATTATTTAATTATATTTTCATCTACTTAATTCAACTATGAAATTATAATACTACTCGTAATAAATTGTTTTCCCATGTAGGAGCAATATATATTTAAAAACTACTTAAAAATATTATAAATTCAAATAATAAAAAAATAAAAAAATAAAAAAATATTAAAATTATTAAGTTTTCAAATTTTATCTTGATTATAAAAATTTTAAAAAAAATTATATATATTATATCTGTGGAACGAACGATCTTTGTCACTAGTATACTCTGTATAGGAATTAGTGAAGCAAATAAGCAAACAAGCGAATGAATAAAACAAACAAAATGATTATATTAGGCCATCGTTAAAGATCATAGTTCTAAGTAGGTAACTACATGACAAAAGAAATTGCATCCTTTTCTATTTCCATTTTTTTTTCTTCTCCACTAACAGCTCGAAGACGGAATTGAAGATTAAAATTTATAAATTTTAAATTTTTCATCATATTTACTCGATACATAATTAAGAATTATAAATATTTAATAACTTTTATAATATAAATAGGGGCGATTTCACATCGCATCTGTCGAATGCTCGAACATTGATTGATCCCAAAAAATAATTTTATGTATTTATATAAAAGTATGTAATAATTATATAAATATAAAGATAAATATTCAATGCACAAGAAATCTTATGAATGTTTTGATTTTCACTGTCTTCCTAAAGTTCAAAATAAATTGTTAGATGAGAAATCGAATCTCACTAACTTTTTATCTTAAAATACACCTAATCCACCTCGCCAAAATCATGAGCCTACCAATCCCATGGCTCTTCTTTCCTTGGTCCCAGATATTCCCTAAACTCTAATCTCCAATGTTACATGTCAACCACAAGACTTCAAATCTTACGTGTCCTTCAAATACACCCCTGAAAATCAGCCACGATAAGAATTAGATAAGGCTTTATTCTCTTTCGACCGTCCGATCAACCCATCCTCTCATCCAACGGTCCAGATCTCCTCTTCAACATATCAAAAATCAGTACCTTCTTCACCAATATAATCAAGTAAATGGCTCTACATTTCCACCATATCCAATCTGCCGATTGAGTTTTCCATAAACCTAACCTAGCTCCACCATGGCAACTGCCGCAGCTACATCCTCATTCATCGGGACACGGCTGCCGGAAATCCGCTCCGGCGCCGGCAGAGTCCAAGCCAGATTCGGATTCGGACAGAAAAAAGCCGCAGTGAAGAGGCCACCGAAACAGCAAATTCCTGACAGACCGCTGTGGTACCCAGGAGCTAAAGCGCCGGATCATCTAGACGGAAGCCTTGTCGGTGACTACGGATTCGACCCGTTCGGTTTGGGGAAACCTGCTGAATATTTGCAATACGATTTGGATTCGTTGGATCAGAACTTGGCGAAGAATTTGGCCGGTGAGATTATTGGGACTCGGACTGAAGCTGCTGATGTGAAATCGACTCCGTTTCAGCCATACAGTGAGGTGTTTGGGCTACAGAGGTTCAGAGAATGTGAACTGATCCATGGAAGATGGGCTATGCTGGCTACTCTTGGTGCACTCAGTGTTGAGTGGCTCACCGGTATTACATGGCAAGATGCTGGAAAGGTAATTACTTTAATTTACGCTACACTTTTCCGAATTTTTGAAAATTGAATAACTTTTTCTTTTCTTTTTTAACTCGTAATCTTTTCACATACGACATTTCAAATTAAATTCACTATAAATCACCAGTTTTACTTACGATACTTTCTTTGAGTAAGCCTATTTCCACGTTAAATGCGATATTCCATGCACGTAGTGGTATTGAATTCCTCTAAGTTATATATTTATGGAATTGTTTTTATAAAGTATAATTTGTATGAAAATTATGTAGATCCTCACTAAAGAATAATACATATAGTGACAATGTGCACACTCTAAGACAGAGCTAGAAGTTTGGGTGTTATTAATTTTATCAAATTTAGTAATTTCTGTTCAAATAATATATTTATATTCAAATATTAAATTTTGAAACTAATTTAATACTTCAGTTAAAATTGTCCTCGTAAAATTGTTCTGCCTTTAATTTGCATTTGGATTCAAACTTCATTTTCCAACTTCAATCTCCAGAACTCGTCATTGGCTCACTGCATTGATGCATGCTTCATAGTTGTTTCTTATACTATTTTTTTTCCTTCATTTTTTTAAAGATAGATTTCTAATTTTCTTTATCATTAAGTAGCTACTAAAATATTAGCAGCAGTCAAAGTGGAATTTTATGGTGTACTCCTTCCGTCCATTTTTACTTGTTCACAGTACTTCTACAATATTTATCTGTTTTATAAAATCAAGAGATAATTTCACACTTAGTTCCTAATTTATTCTTATTGTTAATTATAGTCATTTTCCTATTATATTTTTAAAAATATTGTATTTATTATATTAAAAAAGGATAATTTAATAAAATAATTTTTAGTCCCTATGTTAAGTAAAGATGGACGGAGGGAGTGATTAATAAAAATAGATCCCTAATAAATATTTTTTATTGTGTCAAAGTTAATAGTATGAATCCAGTAAAAAAATTAGAAGAGGGTGATTTAGCCAATAAGTTGTTCATAGCAGTAAGATTGGCAATTATTGCCAGTCGTTTTGGTTGCTTGTTAGTATTTATTGCTTCCCTGTGAACAAAGGAAAAAGGTATAATTCAGATGTAACCTATCAAATTTGATGCCTGAATATAGCATGTTGGTTGTGATTATTATTTTTTTACTGTCCATGATTTTTCAAATTTTGCGACTCCGAGTGTTGTTGCTCCTTGAATAGCAAGAAATATTAGCATGATGAAATTTGTTATAGTTAAATATTTTAATAAGGTAACAGTAATTCAATTTAGGTTGAGTTAGTTGAGGGATCATCCTACTTAGGACAACCACTCCCATTCTCCATTTCAACATTGATCTGGATTGAGGTTCTGGTGATTGGATACATCGAATTCCAAAGGAACGCCGAGCTTGACCCGGAAAAGAGGATTTACCCTGGTGGATCATACTTTGACCCATTGGGCCTTGCTGCTGACCCTGAGAAAAAGGCCAGGCTTCAACTCGCTGAGATAAAGCATGCTCGCCTCGCCATGGTTGCTTTCTTGGGCTTTGCTGTCCAGGCTGCTGCTACTGGAAAAGGCCCACTTAACAACTGGGCTACCCACTTGAGTGACCCGCTTCACACCACCATTTTGGACACCTTTGGCCTCTTCTCTTAAAGTTTTTTTTTACGTATATTAAATATTCGTCTTCATCTTGTAAAAATTGTAACATTTGACACTTGAGGAGAAGCCTATATCAGACTTATTGTTATTCTAAGTTTGGTTATATCATTCACTATCTTTAGCTTCCATATTTCATTTTGGTTTTTCTTTGACACATATTTGGAGATTCAACCATTTTAAAACATACTTTGTATTATGTGAATTTTTTTGCATAACAAAATTCTCTCTCTCTCAGTATTGTTTTTATTTTGACATAATAAGTTGACTAATACAATGACCTTATAACTGGAATAGGACAGCAATAACATCAAAAGGCTTGATTAACAAAATCAACCTATGAAGAGGATGAAACATAAATTATATATTTGGATGACTAAGTTCTTCGATCATTTAGGATTAGGAGTAAAGGAAATAAAATTAATGCGGTATTTTGATGTGAATCGATTAATTTCGCTTTATTTAATTAATTGTCCCATAAATTGACATAACGAACATTAAACGACAACAACGATCTTAAAATTGACATGTTGTTATTCAATGCGATATCTTTTTTCTTTTAAGTGAATCTAAATAATATTATTTTTTTTATATGCAACTATTTGATAGTGTTTAGCTAATTAAATTTGCACATAAAACTTATACGCAAATGATATTAATTAATACAACTTTGTGAACGAATTCAAATGTTCTCGATGATGTATTGATATTGTACTCGCGGGGCATGCACGGGCCAAACACTTTACACGTTGGATACATGAAAATACACAATTATAAACATTATCAATATATGGTAACTATATTGATGTGAAACTATGTTGAAAAAAAACCCTATTTTACACTAAATATTACCTTTCATACGAAAACAATAGTATTTTTTTAACAATGCCAAAGGTGTGTATGAACAGATTATTCACCATCATGGCTCTAATGAAGTTCAAATCAAAGAATTTCATAGAGTACAAAGTTAGTTCTGCCCACTACAAAAGAATAAAAATACAGCACATCAATTATTTAAGGGAATATTTCTAAAGACCATTTGAACTATAATATGAGATAGTAGTAAGGTCTGTATACATTTTATTCTCCCTATACCCCATTTGTGGGATTCCAAGAGTATGTTATTGTTTGATTTACAGTGTTACCTGTCTCAGATTACCATCTTAGCACCAAACTTAAGAATTCAGAGGTCGTATTCACATACCATTCTAATAGTCGTCTAATACATCAACATGCATCTTTTTTGCCTTTCAACAAGTTTTTCTACATCGTCTTCATGTTCCGACCCGCAATGATAAAGTTAAGCATCAAAGTTACTTGAGAACAAGACACCGACACGCAATATGTACAACAAACCATATTGTCCAATTAAACTACATTATATTTAATTTAGCCATTATACATTCAAAAATATAACAAGTGTTCATATCTTCAAAGACATAATCAGTGTATCCTAATTCAATAGTTAAGAGGTAGAGCCCTACATTTAGTAGTCATGTTTCTGCATTTTAAAGATCATATAATAGAGAGATGTGGAGACACCTTGAAAAAACATGTATCAATTAGCCAAATAAGTTGGTATTAAGAGAACCCGTACACATTTATAAGAGATAACAGAATCTCATGAAGCAATACAGTAATGAAGAAGAGATAGCTTCATTTACAGGGAAATTTTGTTTTCATATGATGACATCTGATATTCTTTAAGTATCTTTCAAAATCAGGGAGGTGTCACAAATAATTGGAAAATCAGACGATATAATATCAACTCTAATTTTTGTGCACAAAGTATAGGACTTTAGTAATCAATTAAGAAGACTTCAAACTTTTGATGAAGTAAAGCCTACACAATACAGATTATAATGCTTTTATATAATTTCAGACGAAAAAAAAGCATCATATCTAACTTATTTACTTGAAAATCTGTGGAAACAATAAAAGAACAAAATGAGCAATGGAGTACAAAAGTTAAGAAAATTTTTAATTGACAGTGTACTACAGGTCTTTTCGCCTTTATTAAATCAGTAATCATTAGTAACCCATGTATCATACCACTGGAATACATCTCTTTGACAATGATGATGTGATAGTAGAAGTTGCTTTGCTACTTTTATGGTTCAACATAATGCTTTCTGCAGGAACTTCACACCTTAAATTCCTCATTACTACATAAACAAAAGATGATAACTTTAGGTTCAAACGACAATATTTTTAGAGAAATTGAGGTTAATTTTTTTCTTCTTTATACCATCAAATAGGGGTTTATTCTTTTTTTTTAACCATCAAAATATGTGATAATGCAAATGATGGCAGAAAACAAAGAACAGAATTACTAAGTAAAGCTTTAAACGCAAATACATTTTAGACATTTGTCAGTATATCAACAGCTTCATTAAGAAGTTGAGAATAAAATGAAAAACTTTCATTCTCTGTAGTCACATTTTGAAGGTCTTCTAGTTACGAACAAACTAATATCCCATTCTTGGCATCAGCTAATTCATTTCTGAAGCATTTAGCTCAACAACCTTTTCGGTACGACATAATTGAAAATAATGTAAATGGAGAAGGCATAGAGAGGTATGAAATGTTTAAGTACCTAAGAAAAATGTAAATAGCAGTCATCTAAGATGTTGGAAGAAAATCGAAGAACTAAAAATTCAAATGGAGAAGGCATGTAATTAGTGTAAAACTGCAAAAAAAACTGTTGCACCTCAACATAAGCTAGTTGAACAATTGTTTGGAAGGTTTGAAGGCGAAACTGGGACGCCCCTTGGCACCTCTCATTGTTGTAGCTCAGAAGAGATAAAGAGGAAGCTAATGAACCTGTACCATTATTTGATCTGTTGACAGTATCTTAATGTCTTAAAGATAATTTTGAAATGCATGAGGCCTGTGAATACTATGTTTTCACGGCCCAAGCCTAAGGTCTAGACATGACACGGTGAATGAAAAGTCTGAAGGCAACCCAAACAAGCCTCTTAGCATATCGTTTGCACATCCTTGATTTCGCTGAAACAAAATAATATGTAAGCACATAGCAAATAATTTCTCAGGGAAGTAGGGCTTTGGACTCACACTATGGGAATGTTATATGGAAGAGGATGAACATGAACCACATAGCAACTAAGTCTAAGGGGTGCGTAAATATGACTCACGCTATGGGGGCATTTAGGGACTTGGGACTTTCATTATTGTCCACCATAATCAATAGCATCACATAAGAGATAGGGTCTAAGGGATAAGTCTCTATAAAATCTCAACATCAAATTATAGGTGCATAGGTAGTATCCAACAATACCTCTAAGCATGAATAGGATGGGGGCCAAGACGTATTTAAGACTCATACTCAAACTAGAAAGTAAAGTGGAATAAAGTCTCAACATAAGTAAGATAGAAATCGGATATTGTCCTCGAACTAGAGGACCCACCAACTCTCTTCTTTCAATGATCCAAAGCTAACCAAGTGAAAGATATCGATGAGCGCCGGTCCTTGTATGGTTAAATCATGCAGGCATAGAAGTATGTGTCAGTACTTAGAATTTACTGGGTGTGATAAAAATGATATATTTACAAAGGCATTAGTAAGCCATAATCAAGCTAATATTAGTTAAACATAAAGGACAACTTTAGAAAGAGCATAATAGGATGCATAGATGAACATAATCGAGAATAAGCAAACAATATAAACTTGGAATATTAATATGAGTGTATCATTTAGACATTTTACTCTCACCATAGAACATAGAATAATGCACATGAGAAATAAAGAACTTACCCTTACTTGAATGCATGATAGGTCTCATAAACTTAAATTAATGAGAAATACATGATGTCATACATAATTGAAGTATTCATACATAATTGAAGTATTAACATTCTTGGGTGAACAATACATCACTTTATATAAAAGACTATTTTATTACGCAAGAACATTGGTAATCATAATGGAGACCACCTTACACACTTATAGACATCATCATGTACCTTTAGGGAAAATACCATTTGAACTTGTGAAACGATAAATCATAGGAACTTTAAATCACCTTTGTACATAACATGAAGGAGCTATTTAATTTATCATAAGGGGACCTTTTGGAAACATAAGGAGAACTTGCACATATGTGAGAGCAACCTTTAACCGACATAAACCATGTGAGCTAATTCATGGAGTCCCGATGTTTCCCCTACACTAAAAGAAAGGGAGAAAAAGTCACTTGCCAAGGCGACCTCCTAAGATGCCAAAGTAGATCCACTAAAGCCTTTCTGTTGAGCAACCTCTACTATCGGTTGGTGTAGAAATCAACCTCTACTAACAGGTGATTCCTATTTTCTACAGTGGAACAGGATTATGGGACAATGGGATTCTACTAACGGTCTCACGCCTCTTCTAACGAGAAGTTTCTGCATCCATCTCAGGGTCCACTCGGTGCTAAGTAAACTCTCACTGGATAATCATAGGCATGAATTATGAAATTCATTAGTGGAGAGGTATTGTACTAACCCATCCCGTAAGCCTTTTAAATCAATGGAAGGAAATTCTACTAACCCGTCCCATAAATATTTAGAACATTAATCATCATCATAAGGATAGCTCCTATAACTTAGCTAAGCCTCTACTATCGGCTAGCATCATAATCTTCGCTTAGCCTCCACTATCGGCTAGCACCATCATCATATCCCTCTACTAACGGGTCATCATTTTATTTTCCTATACTAACGGATCATCATTTCATATCCCTCTATTAATGGGTCATCATTTCATAAGTCAATAATAAACATAGAATATTTCATAAGCCTTCATTTCTCATTATTTAGACATCATATCTCAAGATATATAATGAATATCATTAATTTAAATCATTCTTAACAACCTATCACAATTGTACATATCATCTTTCAAAACATGGACATGGAAACATGAAATTCATCTCATACAATCCTCAACTTCATAGTATCTCATGGTAACACAACATGTATAGCTTTGAATATCATAAACTAGCTCATCAAACCATTACGTCATGATATAAAGGGCTTTATATCAATCATAATATTTATAACATTCTCATGAACTCATAGCATACTTAATTTCCTTTCCACATTAACAATATTTATAAATAACATGTCTTACCATAAAGCTTTCACCACATAAGAGATTTGTCACATAACTTAGTCAAAATATGGTGGTTATATGTATTTAAGCTTTAAATCATGCAATTCAAAGCATAAAACATGAGAGGAGTAAAAATAAAGTCATTTAAGAATCATTCAAAATAATCCACCAACATACTTGGGTGTCACAAAAACCGTTCAAAAATTCATAATATTTTCAAATCTTTCAAGATGTCATACTTTACAAGGCCTTAATATAATAAGCATATCATAATCTCAATCATTAGTAGAAGCCCATGCATCCATAAATCAATAACCAATAATTTTCAACATATTTCATGCAATGGAGTGATAATACAAGATATCCATAAAGAATTGGTCATTAGAATCAAGAGATTTGATAAAAATAGTTTTGGGGCTCCATGTGTGGAAGAACTCATAGATGAAAGACCCATATACCTCAGACTCTTGCAATATGTGGAAGAAACTTAATGAGACTTTAAGGACTTCACTTGGGTTCTTGAAATGCAAAGTTGATTCTTGAGATTCTTGAATTTTAAATGAGGTATTGGTTGATGTTCTTGAGCGGATTTGAGAGGGGTTTTGTGAGCTTTGGAGTTGGAAAACGACTAAGGATGAGGGTTTCAAGTATATATAGACATTGCTTAATTACCCAATTGTCCTTGAGTGAAAAAGAGAATTTTTGACCTAAGTCCGTGTCGCGGCCTTGACGCGTACAACCACTGGTTTGCGAAATTTCACCAAAAAAATATTTTTTTTGGCACGGGTAAAATACACCTTTTAGGTAATCATTTTCACACACAATTTTTCCCTCTGAATAAGAATATGAAGTCGGATTTGTGAAATTCTGTACGGAGTTTGAGATATTAAAAAAAATACATTATATGATCTTTCTGAGCTACGTTAAGGGATGTTTCAATATCTCCCCCTTGGAAACATGCATCCTCGAATGTGAGTAGAGATAGACAGTCACTGGTTTATGAAATTTCACTGAAAAAATATTTTTTTGGCATGGGTAAAATATACCTTGTAGGTAACCATTTTTCCATACAATTTTACCCTCAAACAAAGAACATGAAGTCAGATCTGCAAAATTCTGAGTGGATTTTGAGATATTAAAAAAATGCATCATAGGATCTTTCTGAGTTACGTTAAGGGGTGTTTCAATATCTGTCCCTTAGGAACATTCTGTAACACCCCACATTTTATATGTACTAATGCTATTTACAAATCATGTTATGGTTTGGTCAAATTTGCATCAATTCT
>JAOTQR010000109.1:6437799-6447825 GCA_025774065.1 Solanum ossicruentum | reverse complement strand
TTTGTTAAATGAAACCAAAATCAGGGCAGCAACCTTAGGGTAATATCTATAACTCAAACCATGTTAAGAACATCAACTTCTCTTCATAATACAACCCAAAAACCATAGAGAAGTCACTAAAATAAAATGCAAGTGTGCAGCAACTTTCTAAACACATATTGTCTAAATTTTCAGCACAAACATAACTAGCATATACTTCTTGTCTTTCATAACGAACTATACTAAATACACAATTATAATTACTTACCTTTGTCTTCAAGATTCAGTCTTCCTTCAAGAACCCTAAAAACTTCCTTTAGCTGATTTACAAAGCGAAGAAAGAAGAACAATAAAGTTTTGTGAAAGCTGAAATTTTTCAAGTCTAAGAGTGAATGAAATTTGCTATTTGTAACCCCTTTTTAAAGGAATAATTATGTCGACTTTCTTTTGACCTTTTGACCACCTAATACCACATATTATTAAGCTGGTTATGCAGTAGGTTGGCCCTTACACTTGGGCTAATTGGCTCTCAAAGTTGATGGGCTTGGGCTGACCATTTTCCAACTTTCTCTTCACTTAGTTTGGGTCTAATTAGCCAAGTGGGTTATGGTGTACTTGGGCCCTTTTTATATTCTTCTTGGACTGAAAATAAAGTCCATTTACGATGGTAAAACGGGCTAAAGTTATACCCTTAACACAAACTTTATTCATAATCGGACTTGGTCAAATTCGACGTCGAACCTCGTCTTTATTTAGCTAGCAAATTTAAGCTAAGCAAGTAGGTGACTCACCTGCTAGCTTCTTAAGTCCTACAAGCACCTCAATTCTCTTACTTCATTTAAGGTCGTGATCTTCTCAATTTGACACAAAACATGTATACACTCGACCCTCTAAGCGTTAGACGCACATATCCCCCTACGACATGAAATTCCAGCACTTTTAAAAATGAGCGATAATTTGACCAAACCATATCATGTTTCATTTGCATTGTACTAGTATTCTAAGATATGAGGTGTTACACTTGGAAAATAATATTTCAAGTTAACTATATAAATTATAAATTTGTTGTTACTTTGACTTGTTTCATGAATGATTTAAATGCTATATGTGTGTGAGTGTGTGTGTGTGTATGTGTATGTATGTATGTATGTATCAATTTTTTAAAAATAAAAATTTGGTTCTTCGATGTACTAAAGTTTCGAGAGTCCTACACAGAACACTGAATCGAAGAGTCAATTTTTTTTTTAAAAAAAAACACCGATATCGAATCAAAAAATCGAATAACCAAAGTAGTTTGGTTTGATTCGATTTTTCGATATTTATTTTCACCCCAACCTCTATCATAATTTAGTTATCATAATTTTTATTTTTAAAATCAATTTATATAAATATTAACTAATATTTAAAAATATAAATCATTGACTTTCGAAAAGTAATATGAGTACTAAAATAGGTCATGTGAGTTTTTGTTTTTTTAATTAATATAACAAAACTACATATTTTTTTTATATTCTAGGGTAGGGTATTTTGTTGTTTCCAAGTGTGCTATCGGTCTTACAATTTCCATTTTACGTCAGATTTGGCCGTCTCTTTTTATGTATGCATCTCCTTCATCTTCACTCTTGTGCCCAGTGCTTTTGGTTCTTTGTTTAGTCCAACTTATTACTTTGTTGCGTCTTCGGATGTGTGTATATATATGTTCTCGTATCTGAGCTTCGAATTTTGGGGGTTGATTCTTTTGGAGGATTTGTAATTTTGAAGCCCTTGTTTTTTGGGGCCTAATGCCAGTGCTTCAGTGGCTTTAGTGTTGAGCCGCCCCTGCATTGTTCTATTTAAGCAAGCTTTGCTATGCATTTTAGATATGCAAATATGGTTCTATTTCTTATTTTTGGTTTTCTGTTTCTATGATGATGGTAGATTCGTATTTGTTTTGTTCATAAGTTGATCATGGTCACAATTTTATCACTCTTAGATTTCATGCATTTTTCTAAGATATTTCCAGTAAGTTGTTTTGATCACTGTTTGTTGATTGTTGCATGTCATTTTATTTTATATTTGTTAGTTTCATAAGATTTTGGTGTTTGAAAATATTGCCAATGAAAAAATCTCTGCCGACGGAAATTTAGTTTAAACATACATTGTATGTTAAAAATGGCCAATAAAAAAATCTCTCCATTGGTTTTTGAAACCTCTCCATTTTAAAAGACAAAAAATTTACTTTAAGTTTATGTATATTTTATAGTAAAATTGGCCGATGAAGAAATTACAGTTGATGGTGTACCTTATTTTAAAAAATAGGGATGCCAACAGAATGACGACTCCTTTTTGTTGGACCAAAATTACATTGCAGGTGCTCCATTGCTGTTGTGGCAACTGTTTTAAAGAAATAATTCTTTGACAATGTGGGATGGGATGACAATTTATATGGACTGAAACAGAGTGGAATAGATATAGGGGGTTCATCTTGACTAGTATGGGATTGATGAGCAGTTGATTGAAGACTTTCACCATGTTAAGACACTAGTATTTTGAAATAGGACTGATAAAATGTTTACTTTGGATATTTGTTGATTTTTTTCAAAAAATTTCTTATTGGGTTTGAACAATGTGTGCAGATGATTTAGGCGGCCTAAATATGGGATCTGTGAACTTCATTTGGAATTTAACTAAGAATTATTTTACCTTTGGGCTCATAGGCCTTACTGTCTCCGATCGTTATGCTAGTATTGTTCCTGTTGGTGGCATTTCAATGTCTCCGACATTTAATCCACATGATGACAGTTCCATGAGATCCTTGACTCGTAACGACTCTTTTTCCTCTCCTTTAAGTTCTTAAAGTTTCCTGCTATGGACATGGATGAAACTATCAGCTAGTCATTATGGTGCAGGTGACTTTGTTATAGTGGAGAAGCTTTGCCTAGAAAAATACAAGTTCTCCCTTGGTGATGTGGTTGTCTTCAGGTAACTCTTGACAAGATGCCCCAAGCGTATTTTTCTGCTGACGGAAGTAAGCGGGCTATATCTTATTTATTGATTTTGTTGATTCACTCTATGTTGCTTGGATCTCCGAAAAAGTTGATGAATGTGTGTTGTATTCTCCAAAACTAGTGCACTTTTTGGAGGATCCGACACAGGTGTTGTAACTATTTTGTAGAGTCCACGCAACATATCATTCACTAACCTAATGAGATTATGACTTAAGTTTTTTGTCTGGATGTTATCATAGTGTGTTATTAAAGTTTGGTTATTAGACTTTTGGACTTTACAAATATATTTGTACTGTTTGCAATGAGAAATGGACTCATTGTGTACTTCTCATTTGAAGGTTTGATATTGTATCTGATCGTGGAATAAATATTCTTTGTTGGATGTTGAACATTGAAGTACTCAGCTCTTGATATCGTATTTTCTGATTTAGATATCTTAGTTTTGATGATCAGTCCCACTGTGACAGACAATAGAGTTCATATTCTATGTTTGACTCTCCTGACATAGCTCCCGTGACTTGCTCATAGATTTTCAATGACATCTCGTTCACAGATTTCCAATGACTTCTGCTATTAAAAAGCTCCGAGGAATTGAGTTTATGCTTTTGCATCCATCGCAAAAGTAATTAATGCAAGTCCGTGGTTTGAAAAATTTACGAGTGGAAAAACATACATGTATATATTAAGTTTATGGAGATCCTCTCTTGAACAGAAAATCCAAAGAAAGATCAGAATCTCTGTTGCTTCTAGTACAATATACTTGGTGGAATACTCATTCTTCATTCTTGAAAGAGTAAAGTGCATCTGAAGCCTGCTTTGTAATACTTTTAAGGGCCTCTAACACACATTGCTCTTCTTTTGATGTTATGTTTGGTGCCTTTTGAACAGTTAATTTAATATTAATATATAAATCAAAATGTTCTGCTTCCACTTCAGTTGATGATCACTGATAACTTCTGCTGGATACCAGACCTTGTATTACCTGGAGAACAATCTCTTTTGTCAGTGATTGGCTCTTGTTCAACATTTTGGCTCTTCCCATCCTTATAGGACCTCGTGAAGTCCATTCTAAGCAGTGATATGTGAGCTATTTGTTTCAACTAGTAGTAAATTCTTAGTACAGGTCATCAGATTCTATACTTTGAAGATGTTATCTTCTGTAATTTATGTGGTATTTGATAAAATTTGCCAGCACGATTCAATGTTATGGTCCAACTGGACATGTCCTTATCTTGTCTCCGTGTTAGAGCAGATGCCAGTGTATAAATGAGTTAATGTGTTTTTGCTTATTGAAAATTAAATATATTCTTCTTTGACCATCTTTTGCACTAAATGTCTGATTTGTGGTTGGCCTTCATTTCAGCTCTCCAACTAATCATAAAGAGAGAAATATAAAGAGAATAACAGCCTTACCAGGTGACTTGGTCAGTTCCCCTTATTATGATGCAGTAGTGATTCCTGAAGGACATTGTTGGGTTGAAGGCGACAATCAGGCTTGGAGCTTGGATTCAAGATCCTTCGGCCCTGTACGTTACATATTACATCCCTCTGCTAATGAAGAGGAATTTAACATAGCAAGAATCCAATACACTTTGTAAAGTTAATACAAGGTTATTTTAGGAAGCTTTAGCTAATGTAGGTGACATACATGATTGATAGAATTGGCAATCATTCGACATTCTTTTATATCCTGCCTGTTACTCACTCGTGGTGAAGGGTTGAATTTAACTTTTCTAATGCCCTAGTATGAAGTGTTAAACTTTTACTGTTTGTGTGAGGAGTTGGTGAATCGTTTAGTAAGTGTCTTAAGATTATGTGTTCAGCGATGATACTGCTTCTTGGATGAAACATATGATGCCTATCTTTACATATGAATAAAGTTGATCTTTTGGACTTATTTTGTCCAAAAGTTGCTTGATCATTACAGATCCTAAAGGAAAAGCTAGATTATACCTTGTCACTGTTAGATTTTATGTGGTGCTAAAGAAAGGAGAGAATGAGTGGGTTTCGAGAATGAGAATTTTAGTGTGACCTTATCTGTGTTTACAATCAGCTTTCATTTAGCTCTGTTGATTGACTTGAAAAAGCTTTCTTTTTCAGATCCCTCTTGGTTTGGTTCGCGGAAGGGTTACCCATGTTGTATGGCCTCCTCACCGGGTTGGTAAAGTTGAAAGAATGACACCAAAGAGCCTGACATCTTTCTAATTGTATTTTGAGTGTATCATAAATTTCAATTTGTTATATTTCAATTGTATTATAGATTGCATAATATTGTTCTTTGTAGCACAGAATCATTATAAAAGGCATTTTTAGATCTTTGAGAATAAGAACTATCAAAAAGTTTACTATTTGATTTATCTAGTTATACTGCTATCAATTGATGGGGAGGAATTGTAATTAATTTTTACTGAGAACGGTTTTCAGAACCATCCGAATATGGTGGAAAATCTATATGAATAAGTGTGAGTACTCCTTGGACGACCAAGGGCACTCGCTTCATTTCAAGCCTGCAAATGAGGCTTAATGCGCGTCACTTGCCCACCATGACCAAGGGTATGCTCGTGTTTTGCCCATATCTGCCAGCTTCCTCTACCTTCTCCGTTGTCGTGTGGTTCTGATTCACGTGAATCCATTCACGCGGCTGCCGCTTCAATCTTCCAGCTGTTCCTTCTTCTCTTGCTCCTCTGATGTTTCATAATAAAGGATTGCTTCGTCTTGAGGCTCAAGGTATTCCGTGGAACAACTAAGGTGTGGCTTTCTTTCTTTCCCTATGTCTCCGGGGCACAGTTGGAGATGCTCCATCGAATCAAATCCACATATTGCATGCATCTTCTGCAAATGTTTCTTTGCTCTGGATTCTTTTCCTTTCTTGGTTTATTGGATTTGTATTTTGTCCTCTTATAATTTTTCTTGATCGTTCTGGCTGTTGCATGTTGCTTCTTCTTCCTCTTTTTGTATTTATCTTTGTCGTTACTTTAAGAGCTTGACGATTAAAAATGATTTGCTATCCACTCTGCTGCTTGATTTTATATGTTCGAGTGATGAAGGTGTGGCTTTCTTCCTTTCTTGGTTCATTGGATTTGCTTCTTCGCTTCTGAGGCTAAAGTTTAGAAATTTTTCCCTGTTCGAATATCCCTTAATTGTACTGCCTGTTGCATGTTGCTTCTTCCTCCCCATTTTCTATCTGCCTTTGTTTTATTCTAAGAGCTTGATGATTAAAAATGATTTGCTGTCCACTTTGCTGCTTAATCTTATATTTTATATGGCCGAATGACACTTTCTGCTTCAAATCTTTCTATGCTCTTTATCTGCTAATATGGTGTTATAGATTGGTTACTTAGTATTAGGTTGTTCCTAATTGATGAGACGTGCAAACAAGAGCAACTAGAACTCCCAAACTGATGTTTAAAGATAATTCTCCTTTTCTCTCTGGAAACTCCCAAGCTGACTAATTTAGTAAGAACTTGTACAATAACTTATCTTGGTAGTTCAGAAAGGGTTTTGGTCAGACTTTATTTATCTTCGTGGTTTATTGACTTTCGGGTCTCAAAGAAACACTTACATGTAATGTGGAGATCATTTTAATAAAAAATCTAGGTTGTCATCCTGATGAAGGAAGTGCTAGTTAGTAAATGCTTTGCTTCATACATAGTTTTACTATCAGATGTTGCTGCATGGAATACGTGAACACATATTTTAGGTTCTTTAGGGTGGCAAGTAGTACTTAGATGCTTTATCTGCAGAATATTGAGTTTACATCATCATGTTGGGTGCAATTAAGTATTGTGTATAAATCCAGGGAAGGAAATATTTGAGTTTTATTTGAACTCTCAATTTCAAACTCTTGTGTACTCGAGCAACATATCTATTTATACGTCATGTCAATGTCCTATACTACTGAGTTTTTCCCTTTCTCTTGTCTCTAAACATATTACCTTTACAAAAACATGTTACCTTTTGGTTCAGTATTGGACTTGATGTCTGCTAAATTGCAGGACTTCTTTATGAACTCTTCTGGAAAGCGGAAAGAGAAGATTTTACACCAAATATCATAATTGAGGATACATATCTCAACAAGATGGTACTGCAGATACAATATATGACAACACAAAGGCAGAGCTTTTGCTTAGTTACTGAATGAGATACTTGAATATACATATCTATATCATGAATCTGTGATATTCACTCTTTCAACTTTAGCAAACAAGACGTGATCATATGCGAATTATAGCTGGTAAGAGCAGTTGTTTTGTGGTGGTGCGGGTGGGGATGTTACTTAAATGCAGCAGACAGAATGACTGTAACTTGTATGGTTAGACAATGTAACTGTAAAACCATAGATTTGTAAATATAAGCTGTGTCCCCTGATTCCACTCTATCAGGCCTATTTTCTTCACGTGTCTAAACTTGATGGATAGAGTTAGTTATCCGATATCTATGTTGGTGGGAGGTAATGATAGAGTTATCTGATATCTATGTTGGTGGGAGGTAGCATGTATTCAGTAAAAAAAGGTGGGTACAGATGCCAACACTTTCATATAGTGAGAGGGGGGTTGGAGTTAAAAAAGGAGATTCTCAGAATTTCATAATCACAACTAAACATTGATGAATTCCAACTAAAATTAGTAGCACCTATATCTGTCCGTTGCTTCCATCGAGTTTCTTTACTTGGCTATTGATTTTGAAAGATTGTAGGTCTTGTGAGAACTTTTTGCCATGTTATTTTAGGATTAACTTGTCCCATTATAATATCTTCATCATTGTATCGTCGCACTTATGTATTGGTGTATTTGGAGGGTTATTACGTAGGACAGTGCCCAATCTATCACATAATATCCATCAGTTTCTTGATTTGGTGTTCCTCGTTTCTTTTCTCTAGCCTTTAGGTGTCCCATTTTATGAACAAAACTGCATAGAGAAAAGGATATATTGACGTCATCTCGTTTTGCACTAAAATATTTTCTGTGAGATATATTAGAAGCGTTGCAAATCATTCTCTGTTTGGTTCGAGTCTAAGATTCTACCTAGGAAGAGCATCAAACAAAAATGCAGAACATGGTGTAGGAGTTTCTTTGTCCAAAGTGGTGTTAATTTCTTAACATCTGTCAGATGTTTTGCTAAATACAAGTGTTGAGGTGGAAAGTTTGAGGATAATTACGCTGATCAATCCTCTAAATGAGAAGATTGAGTAGGTAAACAAATTTGCTCTTTTTTTTTTTTTGAAAGAATTGATGCAAAAATAAAACTTCAGCGTCATCTAGTTCAATTTTGCTGGCATATCGACGCTAAAATAAATACTTTAGTATTTTATTTTGAGTTTATCGAGAGTTGAATTTTATGATCCAAATCTGAAAAGAATCTCTTTTCGCTCTCGTTATTATTGGTTCCTGAGAAAAATGAATTTTTTAGAGGAAAATTGAAGTGTGACTGTTTGTTTAATATTTGGTTGGCTTGTAGGAATTTGAAGTTTTTGGATGTTATTTGGAGGAGCTCATTTTCTGAGAGAATTTTGGACATTGTTCTTGTGCTGGTTTAACACTAAGAATTGAAGTGATTTTGTTGGACCCCGATCTTGGTATATTGTATTTTGAATTTGTAATAGTTATTATTTCTAGAGGTGAATGAACACGTGCCTGGCTTTAATTTGTGTGCTACTTGTGCACTATCTTATTGGTTTTTTAGAAAAATTGCCCCAAAAAAAAAACATTTTAAGAGTGTTAATTACATTTTTGTCATGGGTCCAATTATATTTACAAAATTTGTGCTTTTATTTACCAAAATGTACATATCTTAACTTTTTTAAATTTTATTTTTTATTTATTTTTTGCCTCGATTTTGGTTAAAGTTGTCAACTTTTTTTATTATCAAAGCAAAAAACTCCAACACAACGAAAATTTCATGTCTAAAATTTCTCCTTAAAAAACTCCAACTCGTCGAAGTCCTCGGTTTAATCCGACCCCGATTTGCTTGGATTCGATCCCTATACGTTATTCAAGATCGTCTTTTGATCTCCATGTTTTTACTCCATCACCTGTCAAGAACAAACCCGTGGTGGTTGATACCAACAGTGGCAAGTCGAAATTTGTGAAAGGGAAGGAGCCGGCCAAAAATAACCTCGTGGTGGTTGATACCAACAGTGGAAAGTCGAAATCTGTGAAAGACAGGGAGAAGGTATCTAACCTTTCCCATGACAGTGACTTTGAAGATGAGATGCCTATTTTGATAAGATTCTGATTTTTCCAAGAGTGTAAAACCAAGGTGTATATATATATATATATATATATATGTATGTATGTATGTATATATTTGTAGTCATCTTTTAATTTGTATGCTACAAAAATTTTCTTGTATTGAAATATTATTTACATTGTCTGTAGTCATCTGTTCGAAAGAAAGTAAAGAATTCTAAAACTATCAAGCCATCAAAACGGATAAAAAAGAACAGGACAAAGTTTGAAAAGTATGTCATAATGATTTTAAGATTTTTTATTCTTTTTCTATTTTTTATGAGTTAGAATTTTGTGTACTTAATTTTTATGTTTTCCTGATAATTATTATTTTTTAGACGAAGGCGCCAACATCTCGCTGGTTGTACTACATTAATTTTAAAGTTTTTGAAACTATTAAGCAACCGCTTGTCGAAGTTCAATATATTACACTTATTTGAACAATGTCCGTTTGACTATATGCTTGATTTGTCGTCTTTGAAATGCCAAGCTCAGTTGATCAGGTCCTTGGTTCACAATGAGGTAAAGAGTGATCGACCAGATTCACTCACATTTAAATTGAATAGTACGCTTCTACATTTTGGACTCCTTGAATTTAGGAGTCTTACTGGCTTTAAGTGTGGTTCGCTGGGATGATTTTGTTCATGATTTGGATGGCCCCTCAAAACTGATCGATATGTATTTTCCAAAATTCTTTCCATCAATCTCGGATGGAATCAAAGATTCACTATTTTTTGGCTTTGGGGTATGATGGAGTAAAGCAAAATGGCTTTTTAAATTGTCTGCGCTTCTTTCAATTGTGAAGTAGCAGTTAGTCAATGCAACTTTCGACG
>JAOTQR010000109.1:6402827-6416856 GCA_025774065.1 Solanum ossicruentum | reverse complement strand
GTATTTAATTGTTTTGATATTTAAGGGGCAGTGACATTTTCATCAAGATATTCATACTTTTAGAATATGGGTCGGTGATTTTTATATTAAGGATGTTCAACAATTGAAATGTTCTTGAGTAAATGTAGCTCCGCGCTTGTTAAGGGGAGAATGATGGAATGATTTACCAATTATAATTTATTTTCCTTTCTATTGTACTTTTGGTAATCCAACTTTGAGTATTTTTCATATTCTTCCTGTGTTCAAACTTTTGTAGAGCTTACTACCAGCAATGTGAGACTTTTTTCCTATAACTCATTGAGATCAGCAACAAGGGATTTTCATCCATCTAACAAGATAGGAGGGGGTGGTTTTGGAGTTGTTTATAAGGTAATCATCTCTTGTTTAATGGTCCTTGTGTACGTATTGCTAGTTATTAATTATTGAGTTTAACTTATATACATTGAAAGTTTAGAAGAATTTTTTTACTATCAAGTCATATAAAAGATTACTCGATGGGATAAGTGAGTTGGAAAACAAGGGCATCTAAGGGTATGGTTTAATAATCGGTGAAGTTTTAGGTTCAAATTTTAATGGAGATCTGGTATTTATGTGGAGAAGGGTAGAGAGGTGGACTCATTATCCACCGAGTTTAGAAGTTCGTTGTTAGTCCAAAAGGTGGACCACAAACGGATTTCTCAGTTATCAAAAAATAAAATCAACGGAGGCAAAAAAAAAATATTTCGATGACTTCTTTCAGTCTGACCAAGCTTTGGTGGGTAGAGTTGTCTCATATATGTGTTGTTTGAGATAGCAGGTATCCGGTGGAATAGTCGAGGTGCGCATGATTTGACCAGGACACCATCACCATAAAAAAAAGAAGATAAGGTAGATTACATGCTAGATTCACTACACCAAAAATAGCTTATTTAATTGCTATTGGATCAATGTCATTATAGGCTTTAGGGGTATTTTCAAAATGAGCAAAAATATAATTACCACTAAAAAGACATATTTAGCAGGCAATTAAGCTATTGCTGCTTAAAGTCATTTTTGTTGTAGTGATTAATAATGTATACACAATCAGTATATATAAGTTTGGTGTGTCCTTATTCAACTTTGTTTTTAAAATGTAGGGAGTTTTGAGAGATGGAACTTGTGTTGCCATTAAATGTCTCTCTGCTGAATCAAAACAAGGGACCAAGGAATTCTTGACAGAAACTGATATGATTTCAAATATGCAACATCCAAATCTTGTTCAGTTGATTGGTTGTTGTGTTGAGAGTGGCAATAGAATGTTGATATATGAATACTTGGAGAATAATAGCCTTGCCAGTTCTTTACTAGGTAATGTTCTCACAACGGTAGAAAACATATTTTGAACATGTCATAATTGAAGTTAGGAGTGTCAAATGAGCAGATCAAACTGAATCTAGACCGGTTAAAATGGGTGATTATTTACTCAAGTTATGTCATCCAAGTGTATGATAAACCACCAACATGTAAAATTGTCATTTCAGGTTCTAAAGGTAAACGTGTTGCCCTGAATTGGCCTCAGAGAGTTGCTATATGTATAGGTACAGCATCTGGTTTAGCATTTCTTCATGAGGAAGCCCCACCACCGATTGTTCATCGAGATATTAAGGCTAGTAATAATCCTTATAGATGATAATCTTCATCCTAAAATTGGAGATTTTGGTCTGGCTAAGCTTTTTCCTGAAAATGTCACTCATCTAAGTACGCGAGTAGCAGGAACAATGTGAGTAGTTCCATTGAATTTCAGTTTCAGAACATTCAATTGTAGCTTCCTCTCCTGTCTTGTCTCACTCACATATTCCGATATGCAGAGGTTATCTTGCTCCAGAGTATGCATTGTTTGGAAAACTCACGAAAAAGGCTGATGTCTACAGTTTTGGAGTTCTTATATTTGAAATCATAAGTGGAAAAAGCAGTAGTAAATCAGCATTTGGAGTGGATCTCTTGGTTCGGGTGGAATGGGTAGAACTATACTTTCAGCTTTATGATCTTCAAGATTCATCAGTAATAGTAATGTTTGAGATGCAAGTCAGTTAAACATACATGATTTTGAAGGTTTACGTGTTGCAGGTATGGAAGCTTAGAGAAGAAGGGCGGCTTCTGGACATTATTGATCCAGAGCTTACAGAATATTCAGAAGCTGAATTACTGCGCTTCATCAAAGTTGCTCTCTTTTGCACACAATCAGCACCAACTCAAAGACCTAATATGAAACAAGTGATTGAGATGTTGTCTAAAGAAGTCAACCTCAATGAGGAGTTGTTAACTGAACCAGGAGTTTATTGGCCACATAGCTTGAAACGATCAAGTTATGGCAGTCTGAAGAAATCATCCTCAGCAGGGGAGAATGCGGTGCAGTATGTACATCCTTTTGCGACATCAACAAAGTTTGAGAGCTTTCAGAGTGTCACCCAAATGCTTCCTAGATAATGTTAACTGGTGTTCTTATTCTTTAGACTTCATATTGTTGTGCTTATGGATAGGAGTAAATGTATACGGAACTCAAATTTTCAGATGTGAAGATGAAGTTTACAGCTGAGACTATGAACACATTAAAAGATAGAAAGTAAGAGAAACTTTTCTCTATGAACATATTAGCTCCTAAACTAGAAATTAAGGTAAAGATCTCCTGATAGGATTATTCTCAAATTCATTAACTATTAAGTTGACATGCAGAATCACTGCTTTACAAGATCAACACAGTAGCATTTACGCTGTCCAATGAACCTTCAAGGTGCTGCAGCAGTAGCTTGAGGCTTTGCAGAGGCAGCTGCAACAGAAGTTTCTGTTCCTTTCTTGGCATCTTTTCCCGGTTCAGAAGATGGTTTTGGTGAAGTGTTCATATGTGCAGGCGGGTTGTGTTTGAGTTTCACAAGTATTTGACGCATTCTAGAGAGTTCAGTTGGCCTGCCAGGTTTGGGTCCTTGGATGACAATGATGGATGGCTGTTTCTCCTTATCCTTCTTTCCCTTCTTTTCTATGGTTGGAACCTCGTTTGGGATGAGCTCTCCAATTGCCCTCCAATAAGCCTTGTCAGCTTCAGCATGGAACTTCTTTTGGCTTGCCAAGAATAACTAGAAAAAGAAAAAGATGACACATGAACTGCAAACACATCGATTAATTAGGGAGGAACTTGACATACTATGGACAAACCACCAGACATTAGTTCTAAGCAGACTAGTCAAAAAAACTCCAAAGCACAAATACTCAGCATAATTTGTGCAAAAGGTTATCAGCACATTTTGATCACTGGTGGAAATTTCACTTTCAAAAATTAATTCACCTCTTACGCAATGCCAATGCTAAATCATATTAAATGTGAACAGATAATGTAGAAACTGCTCTTCTCTGTGCGCCAGCCCTGGTTGAGTAGAAAGTACCAACAATAAATATCCAGCATAATCTCATTAGTGGGACTTGGGGAGCGCAGTGCCTATACCTCCCCCATCCCCTACCTTGGGAAGGTAAAGAGCAAAAGAGCCTCACCTCAAATAAAGCAATGTAAAGGAAAGAACAAACAAACTACAACATACCTAGTGTAATTTTACAAGCAATTTAAACCAAATAAAGAAAAATAGAACAGTAGCAATAGAAAATAGCAAATAATAAAACGACCTAAGCAAAAGTAAACAAGGTTGAGTAAAGTACCATGATTTTTTATTTCTTTTTTTTAAAACTGGTGACTTGAAAAAAGAGAGTGAAAAGTACCATGATTACAAATTTAGTAGTACTTTTACTGGGTTAATCCTCCTTTTGTGTCTACACTCATATCCTATTCCGAAGAGTTGAAAGCAACAATTAAGAAGAGAAGGTAACTAGATGCACGACATGTCAGACCAGTGATAATTTTCCCTCTAGCTAAAGCAATTGTTTGGAAAACAAACAGCTAGCAATAGCAAATTCATGCCAAAGCGAGTAAACAAACTGTGAATTTAAGCAAAATGACTCAAAAAGCCTTCTATTATGATAGATATAGGTCTCACCTTCTCCTTCTCCCGGTTAGCAGCTATGTTGTTCTCACATCTAAGTTTCCATTTCCTATAGTACTCTGCTTTGTACTGCTCTGCTTCTTCAATTATTTCCCTAACAATTTCTTTCTCCCTTTTCTCCTTCTCCTCCAGCCGTATGGCGTTCAATCTGGAAAATGAAACAAATATTACACCTCTCAGATAAGGAGATTTAGAAATGTAATCTTGTAATTTCATCTCAAAAACATACAAGAAGAGGAATAAGATAGTATCTGAATTTAGAATGTAAATCACTACACAAAAGTAAACTGGAAATAGTGAGTTTTAATGCATCATAGATATACACTAAATATTACTACTTGATAACTACGGAAAAAGATCATCACCATAAGCTGAGATATGCTCAACCAGAGAACAATGTGTTAAGCTTCAGATTGCACAAAAAACACAATCTTTTCAAGGTGTTAACAAGAAAAGAATCACATTTACACACCCGTAAAGAAGACTTTGTACAATGCAAGAACACATATGTACACTGCATATTGACAATGAACTAGTCGGTATTCTACTTCATGTCAGTTTCAGAGCCTCTTTCAAGGATAAAAAGAATCACAAAATTTCCTTCAAGGTTTAGAAGGTAAACTCAAGACAACTGCCACCATGGACTGAATGTTGAAGGAAGCAAGTGATACCAGCAGATATACAGTGAAGTTCTTTTAAAATATAACTCTATGTTATGTTCAAACATATTGTCAAAGTTAAGCAGCGGGTACTCCACAGCTATTAGCTTAAAATCTTGAATTCGCCTCTCACTATGACACGGCAAGATTATTTCATAAACAGCTCAGTTATCAATAAGTAATCACAGGCCTCCTCAAAAGTATTAACAGAATTCTACAGACTATAATGAATTTATCTTCGGACCACCCACTAACATAAAGCTATGGATCCCCTATTGACAACATCAAAATCCAATTCATTATCCCATCTAATTGGACGGAGGTAAGGAAATTACAGGTGTCAGTGGAAAATCAGATTCTAATTTTTTTTTTAAAGTAAATTGATCAGAAAAAATCTGGTTCTACGCTAAAAAATGGTAACAAAATGAAAACAAAACATTATTTTGAAGGGGAAAAAAAGGAGAATTGAACTTCTCATAGGTTTTATAAGCTACTATTCCCTCCATTCCATCCCAATTTATGTGATATAGTTTATCTTAACACAGAGTTTAAGACTTTTGAAACTTGTGGTCTAATTAGTTACAGATTTTTGTGCAGCTACAAAATCATTTCTTTATGAATAAAATGGGCATTTTAACGTTCAATTGTTACTAACTAAACAAATATGTCATTCTATTTTGCACTAACTAAAAATTAAGTGAGCCATAAATTAAGACAAAAGGAGTATCAAGTTCATGGGTTTTATAAACTACTACAACTATATTGTTTTCTAGTCTAGAGAAAATAACAAAAGAGAAAAGGCAAGCACTTGTTCACTTAACAACAAACAGTGTAAGCACTTATCATAATTAGTCTAATTCAAATTAAAAACATTGTAAAAGATAAATTTCTTGGAGATAACGAACAAAATAAATTGAATAATCGAAGCAATCAGATTCATAATACCAAAAGTCGTTAAGCTCCCGCTGCAGGCCCAGAAAAGGGCAGGACATTAGGTTTACTGAACACTCTTACACAAGGCTATTTCCACGACTCCAACCCATGACTTCAGGATCATGATGAAACAACTCTTACCGTTGCGTCAATGTTCCTCTCCATCGATCAAATATTTTGATAGACAAAAATTAACTAAACTTTAAAAAAAATAAAATAATAGAGTTGACTAAAATAGCTATTTGCAAAAATCAGTAGCTAGAGATTCTTATTACCTAAACAAGCATGATTATAGCAAAAATCGAATACGGAATTTTTCAATTTTAGTCGATATCATGTTATACGAATATAATACTTACTGTGTATAAGTATTTGCATGCAGAGAATTACTACCGAGAAATAAACAAAAAGAAAAAAATTAAACCTCACCGCCGCCATTCTCTCAGGGCAAAACCTTCCTCGGCCACCATACGTTCCGGCGGAGGTAGAATCGGTCCATTTTCTCCAGCGGACTGAGTTTCAGATGTCACCGGCTCCAAACCAAAAACGTAGTTTCCGGACTCTTCAGCAGTACCTTCCAAGTCTCCGACGTCGTCCAACGGCGGAGTCGTCTCAGCGCCGGTGCCGGAGAGGTGTGATGACATGGCGGATTTTTTTGTCCTTTCCCGCAATTTCAGTTGTGTGTGTTTGTTCGTTTTCTCTTCTGGCGAGTCAGCAGAAAAGAAACAAGTGCTGTAAAAGCATTTAGAGGCAGCAATCACATACGTCGCGTTTTGTATATTACAAGCACGTGTCAATTTTCTATAGGTTTTTGGCTTTGTATATTACAACACGTGTCAATTTCCTCTAGGTCCTTGGCTTTTTAAAAATACACCAAGTGTGAAAGTGAGAAATTTTATTTTTTTTGTATCCGCCCGGTGTCCAATATCCACGTAGGAATTCGATTATATCTAAAGTGTCGCATAGGGCTTCATTTAAGAGAAGCACTCCCTATTAAAAAATTTTTCATGTATCCTGCCCGGTGTCCAGTACCCATATAGGACTCCGATATATTCGAATTCGTGTCGCGTAGGGCTCCATTTAAAGAAAAACACTCTTTATTAAGAATTTTTCCATTCTTGAAGTTTGAATCCGATATCTCTGATCAAGGAAGGAGTAGTTTCATCCGCTGCACCACATTCTTTGATTGTTACAATTGCCAGATTAAATTATGTCAAAAGAAGAGTCAAAAAATATTTCAAGATTTTGTAATTTGATTTTGAATTTAGACTAAAACTTGAAAAGTTTGACTGTGCTACTTTATGTTTTGAATTAAATGAAAAAGTTATATAAATAAAACTGGAAAAATAAACATATAGAATAGTATTTAGTAAAAATTAGTTTAAAGAGAAAATTTATTTTGAAAATTTTTAAAAAAAATGTATAATGTTTAAGTTGTTGAAGTATTGAATTTCAAGTTCTGATATTTTAAATGAAAAAAGTTATAGCAATAAAACTGGAAAAACACATATAGAATACTTAGTATTTAGTAAAAATTAGTTTAAAGAGAAAAATTTATTTTGAAAATTAAAAAAATGTATAGTGTTTAAATTGTTGAAAGTATTGAACTTTATGTCCTGATATCTTAAATGAAACAGTTATAGCAATAAAACTGAAAAAAATATATAAATAGTATTAAGTAAAAATTAGTTTAAAGAGAAAATTTCATTTTAAAAATTTTAAAAACGCATAATGTTTAAATTCTTAAAAGTATTTATGATATAATGAATTAAATATTATTGAGCCAAGAATTTAAGAAAATAAAAAATATTCTCATTTCGCTAAGCAAATGGAGTTACAGTGAAGGGTTTGAGCAGTGGAGCCAAAATAATTACTAAATGATATTAAATACAAAAAATATTAAATTCATGAAGAAATTAAAGAATCTCGTTATAATATATTTTTTTAAAAGAATAAATATTAGTTGACAATTCAAGTACATGTGGCTGCGCCACCCATATGAGGTGATGAATTTTGATATTAAATTAAGCAGGTCTTCTGCCATTAGCAAATATATTCTAAAGCTCCTATTAGCTTATTAGCAGCGCAATTGACTATTTAAAAATTAATCATGATTAAGTTATCCAAATATAATAAAAATATATAAAAAGACATAGGGGTAAGATTATATATATTATATAAATTGACATCTTCTTCAAATTGTAGAATATGTTGTTATTATTGATTAAATAATGATAGTATTTAAACATTGAGATTATATAATAATCATTTAATTTTGAATAGTCCACTTAAAAGGTTATTTTACTTTGAATGATCCTTTTAAAAAGTCACTTAATTTTATTGTATGACTTAAAAGTCATTCAATTAGTGATATTTCATTTGGACAGTCATTCAATCATATAAGTATTTTTACTTAAATTTTGTTAAAATGTAATTTTATTGAAATTCAATATTTTTTAAAAACAATAAGTTGTCTAGTTTAATTATTTTATCGAATCCGTTCCAATTATTTAATAATAAATTCCTTTAAAAATGGCAAATTTCTTTTATATTTTTTTCTAGTATTTTCTTTTCTCTTATCTTCCTTTTATATAGGCAAAATTCCTTTTCTTTTTCTTTTCTAGTGTTTTTCTTCTTTTGTGAAATCAACAATGTGATGATACCTGTATGTTTCTTGCTACGGTATAATATTACCTTCTCTTTTTGCTTGATAATAGCAAAAAATTTAAAGTTAAACTAGAGTAAGTTAAAAGTCATTCCTTCTTTTGAATCAAAAAAATTTATATTATTAAAATTAAATTTTATATATGACGAAAAAATTATTAATTTGGAAATTCATTTATACAATATAACACATCAATTCTTATTTATTATTTTGTCAAAATACTGCAGACTCTTAACTGTCCCAGGAATATTATGTTATGCCAAAGAGAAATTAATAGCCCCATCAACTAATTAAGGCACTAATGGAAAAAAAAATTGGATCAGCGCGATATTCCACCAATAAGCAAAATTGTCTTATTTTCACAAGTGGAAACATGTTTACTAATGAAAATGGGTACTTTATCAATCATAAAAAAAATTAAAAATAAAAGTTATATATCAACAAAACTTAATAACCATATCTAAATGGCAAAATGATCTGATGAACCTTTGTATTTGTATGAATTTGTATCTGAACTCTTTTACTTGATTATATATCAATTGAATACTTAAACTCGATAAAATTCAATATATTAAATCCCTCTGATCATTGATTAAGCTTATGTGACAAATTAGTTGCTGACCTAGCAAAGATGTTTGATTTCATGCACAGAAGAAATGTGGCATATCATGTTTGACAAAAAAATTAAAAATTAAATTCAACTCCTTTTTTCTTTTCCTCCGCCCTCCCCTTTCTTCCCTACCCAAACCCTCCATTTCTTTCTCTTTCTCCCCTTCCCCGCTATTCTACATTTTCTTCTTCTGGTTGTTCTTTTCACTTTCTCTTTCTCTCTAAATTATAAATGAAATTATGCTATAATTTATAAAGTGACAAATCTAATAATTTTGATGGATAAAAAGTAATTGTTAATTGTCTTTGTGAAATAAAAAATATTAAAATAGATTGAAGTTTTTTAGTGATGATTTGTTGGTATTAATGAAGAAAAGAGGTTTATGGTATTTTAAGTGATGGACGAAGTGATAAAAACTGTGATTGAAAGTTATGAATGATGAAAATATAAAAAAAGATCAAATCTTTTTTGGTCTTCTTTGATGAGGAAGACTCCAAAGATGTATTCTTCATCTAATTTCACAGGTTTATTCAATTTTTGTCTAATTTCTTCTAATAAAATAATGTTTCAGTATACTTAACTCAGATTTACAAATTTGGATATAGCCTTTTATTTTGTGTGACAAAAAATGAAGAAGAAAAGAACAAAGAGAATGGAGATGGTGATTGTAGGTTGAGGAAGACAGAGGAGGAGGAAACTTGAGAGAAACATCAATTGTAGCTTATTTTTAAAAAATAAAAAATTTATTATTTTTGTCATTTATTTAATATTTTTTTTAATTATCAGAAAATAGTTATGAAGATGTTATGACATGGCATTAATATATATGGCGTGAAAATGACATGTCATTTATGTATGGGAGGATGAGCTACACACATGATAGAAGGGATTTAAAAGTCTCATTTTAATCGATTTTAAGTGTTCAGTTGGCAAAGAGTCGAGTAGGAGGGTTCAGAATATAAACTCATACAAGTATAAGGGTCCACCAGGCCATTTCACCTATTTAAATTGCTTGACTGACTTTCTAAGTGAAACATTGATGGTTGATGTTTGAGTTATAAAAATAAAGTTGAATGACTTTCTAAGTGAACTACTCAAAGCTGAATAACTTTGGAGCAATAAATAAAGTTGAGTAATTTTTTATATGCGCCATTCAAAACTAAGTGAATTTCTGAATGACCTATTCAAAGCTGAGTGACCATATGAGATAATCTCCAAAAATATTTATTATGCATCAATTTTATTTGATATAAATATATAGTACAAGTAAGTAATTTGAAAAGTTTGAGTTCTTAGATCATTTTCAAAAATTATTTTGCAAAACAAAATATAGGTTTTGTGAAAATATATATTTAATCAACTGGCTTAGGTTTCGGTGATGGAAATTATTTTTGAATTTTTTCAAAATTTTATTTTTTTTAAAAAAATATAAAGACAAGTTGTCATGCCTTGAGTCTACAGCCTGGACTTAGTTGACACTCGAAAATCATTATTGGTCCGCAAGCGAACCCTTGTCCTGCCTAACTTACTCAACTAGAAACTTTAACATGCATACAGAAGCTTTACAAGATGAATCTTTTAAAATATTTAATAAAACTTAAAGAAATTTCAATCATGTTTTTTACAAAGTCTGAAAAATATCTTCTCATACAATTAGTAATAATACTTAAAATGTCTGAATGAAAAGACTAGACTAACTCATTAACTTTGTCTATGAAGCTTCCATTATACTGAAGATAGGTGTCGCAACAAGACCCACGGCTACCTGACTGTAAAATTAAAATACATAAACTAGACTAACTAGAATCCTCTGAAAGCGAAGAGGTCTCACCAACTGCTTCTAGAAAACTGTCTTATTGAATGCCTGCTATCATGTAGATGTTTGAATCTGCATCATAAAATGATGTAGTGCCAAAGGGTGTCAGTACGTGGAACGTATGATATGTAAAATGGCCAAAATAGGAAAAACTCATAATTCACTACTCAAAATCATAGACTTAATGCTGAAAATAATTCAATAACATAAGTAATGCATTATAGCAAAATATCTAATTTAAAGCATAAATAAATGTAACTCTGTTTGTGTCTGAAAATAATGTATACTGTAACTTGTGAAGTTTCTTTAATTGACAACCATCACTATAAGCCTTGTGATGATACAACGTTTTGCCCACGTTGCAGAGTCATCTCATACCTTGCGGGGTAAGGGATGAAGTGCTGGGAATCCATATAAACTGGTCCATCTCAGTGGCATATGAGGAATTATATATTTGGTACAATCCTATTTTACGCTGGCTACAAAGTTTATGAGACTGAAGTTATCTGAACTCTTTCCCACATCGGTGTTCAATACTACTCCCAAAACATGCATTGTTCTCAATAACTATAAGAATGTCCCAGATGAAGGGAAAAATTGAAAATCTGCTGCTTGGAGCCTTGATTCAAGATATTTTCTTTAAATTGACTTTTCTTTCTCAAAATTGATAATGTTTTCTTATAACCGGTAATGCTTTCTTTTAAAGAAAGAAAGTAGTCATGTTCTTTACTGATAAAAGTAATGCATTTGAAACTATCAAGCTTTCTTAAACTCTGAAATTTATACATAATGAATATTAATGCAAAATCCTTAACTAACTGGACTGCTCTTTCAAAACGAATAGGCTATGCTCAAAAGATAGTGTAGTAAATAGACCATTTGTATAACTCATGCTAAGGTACTTTTTTAATCAACTCATACTTTGAACCGAATGATTTTTCATGAATTCCATAGAGTCATAATCATATGAACACAATGTCTTATCATTCAAATCTTAACTTGATAATAGAATAATAGTAAAACAAAATAGGGAAAATAATTCTCGAACTAGCTTGAGTTCTTGTAACTATAGTAATACTTCAAGTATTTAAACGAATGTACTCAATACTGAAGTTCTTAGTATGATAATGATAAAATAACAAAGATCTCATAAAAAGATTCTAGAATTTCTCCATAAAATCATAGGAACGAAATTGACTTGACTCTTGAGCAGAATTCTTCGTAAGAAATATAGATTAGGTCAAAAATAGTATTTTAGGTAGTCTTACATATCTAGAATGAAGATAGAAGAATCAAACAACGAAGATTAACATTGAATCTCTTGAATCCTGGCCTCCTCTTTTCTCCTTAGCCCTAGTTCTTAAGACGAATTAGCATAAATGATTGAATATTCACGCTTGGGACTCTATATAGGGTTGAAAATGACTTCAAAACGATAGGGTTTTTGGTCTAGAATAGGTGGGGAAAGACTAGAATGCCCTTACTTTTTAAAACTACATGTCAAGTACAATGACGGGGCAAGTCCACGATGCAAACTTGTCGCGCTTCAGTTCATTTTTTTTTAACTGAAAACTTCAAACCCGTTGAAAACTATTTTTTTCTAAAATAGACATAAATCGCATTTGTCAAATATGTTTTATGTGTAACTTTTTGTAAATCTCTTTTTAATCAATTTTCTGATCCCGTAGAAAATAATAGGACCAAAATTAAGTGCAATTCCGCAACAGGTTCACGATGCGAACATGTCGCGCACTTTTCTGGAATTGCATTTTTTGCCTCAAAAAATTGTCTTTCGATCCGTTGTTCTAAAAATCAACCAAGACAATTTTCCTACACAATTTTTTGTGCTGGTTGCATTTTTGGCCTCGAATTTGCGAAAAGAGTTTAAGAAGATGCGTTATTCGAGCAATTTTTTGTCTAGGGGTATTTTAGTAATTTCTAAAGTGTTACACAAGTGGAGGTAGAGGTGGGTATAAGTAACGAAAAATTAAACCAAATCGAACTAATTTTATTCTTTGATTTTTTCAATTTGATGTTTGATATCTTTTTTAATCAAAAGTTTGATTTTTTTAATTCAGTGTTTAGTATAAAGGTCTCAAAATTTTAGTGCACTGAAGAATGAAATCATTCACGAAGAAATTAAAGTAGCAACACATTTACAATTGAGATAGTTAACTTCAAATATTAATTTTCAAGAGAGACCCAAATATACTTTTACCGATGTGCATCATATAAAGGAATTTGTCTTTGTCCTTATTTTCCTCAAGCAGTAGTAGGAGGCTTAATGTTCTTGACAAAGACCAATATGATCTTTTAAGCACAATAGGCGTTTCGTGATGAGACACATCATCACTTAACATAATTTTAAAATTTTAAATGTTTTATAGTTTAATTTTGTCCTCATTTTATTTTTCATTCACATTAAAAAATTATTTTAAAAATATCAATCCAAATCTAGCCAAAATTGAAAAAAACTTTTCCCATCCGCTGTGATAAAAGCCTGTTTTGTAAAGCGGCCAGCAAATTCTGAGAGGGAGGAAAAAGACATGCCTTTGGCCCGGACAGGTCGTTAAGGAAGCAAGACCTTAAAGCTCCGCCCCAACTCAATATCTATAAAAAAGCCCTTTCTCCTTTCGCAGTTTCCTCATCCCCGATGGAATGAATTGTAGTACCCGGAGCGAATCAACCCAAAAAAGCCCGGGTTTCACGAACGGAGGAAAGCACTTTTGAAGCTTCTCTGGGCTAAAAGTTTAAGCCGACTAAGCCGGGCTCTAAGTGGAATACTTTCATTCAAAGAAGTTGCATAGATGGATATTGGGGTTACTAAAAATTCTGTTGTAAAAGGCAATATTGGGTGCCCGTCCCTGCTTGAAAGGTATTTAGTATCTTGCAGGGTTGAATGCATCGATCCTCTAGCCTGTTCTAGACTGTAAGGAGAACGAAACCCGACTGTAAGGATTCGTTCCAAACCTTTTAGGCTGACGTTCAGTTTCATACTTATATAAGATATTTTCCACCTTAGGGCTAGTCTTCTAGAGAGTGGAGACTTTATCTTTAAAGACTCTCCTGCGAGAAAAGGAATATTAGATTGGATAAAAAGGAAAAATCCAAAAGCTGAAGCAAGTCTCGAAGCCTCTTTTAAAGCCGTTGTAGGTAACACTCCTGTTGACATGGGCAATAACTCATATCTTATTCCGTCAACCAAGACGACATATGGCGGGAAGTGGAAAAAAGGGGGCAATTTCGTCTTTAGTCTTTCTCGGCGTCAACCCCCTTAACCGTTTGGGTTTAAAGATTCCCTCTGGTAACCATTTGATGTTGATTCTGAGTAGTGGGTTTATG
>JAOTQR010000109.1:6382547-6402727 GCA_025774065.1 Solanum ossicruentum | reverse complement strand
GATACATAAATCAGTTAACAAAAGAATAGAAAAAGCTTTGACTAAAGAAGGCCGATTCCCCTAAGCAATTAAAGGGCTTGAACTAAATTGAATTAGTTTGATGCAGTATTAGGTGCACACCTTTTTAAAATAAAAGAGAAAGAACTGAACCAAAGTTTAATAATATCGAACCGAAGAATCGAATGCTATCTTTAAGTGGAAGTTAAATATCTTTTGTTAATATTTTTCGTCATTGCTTATAACATTTGTGTGATTAATCGCTATTTGAAATTTGCATTTTAATAATTGGTGAAACTATACTCAAAGGACAAGTTGTTTAGGGTTCAAATCGAGGGTGTCTAAGGTGAAACATGTATAGGAAGAACTAGATACTATTCCAGTCAAGGATTAGAAGACCAACAAAGCAAAATACTATGCTCTTCTATCCAAAAGTTCATGTAATTTTGAACTTGGCTTACTGTTAGAGGTCATTTACGATCCTATATAATATTCGTACACTTCAAATACTTACGAATGATATGTAACATACATATGTAACTTAAAAATTATTGGATTCAACATATATGCATACGGAGGGTGGTTTAGATTATCGCTTAGAAGTTGCTAGGCGTAACATTATTTTAAACCATAATATTTTAATATATCTTTTATGTATTTTAAATTATCAATTATTAGGACCAATAATCCAGTTTACATGATTTTTAAATATATAAATTTTATCTCAAAAAAATAAAAATTTCATGCTTAAATTCATAACCAAACTTAAATCAAATATAAATTGGAACATGTGGAATACTTACTAAATAAGAGAGTAATAGTATGTGGAAATAAGAAGTTAATGAAGTTACGAGAGAGAATATCCATAAAAAGACAAACAAACAATTATGACATTGCCTTTATTAGGGAACCGTTTACCTGTCAATACGAGACTTTCTGACGCAAATTCAAATATAAACGAGTTTGATGTGAATAACTAACACCAAATGAAAAATCAAAACACGAAGGAGTAGTAATAAAATAGACGCATCTCCAGCAACAAATCAAAATCTCGTTGATCAAATGGTCATTATTGTTCCGAATCAAAATCTATAACATTCTTATAGAGAGTAATAGTACGTGGAAATAAGAAGTAAATGAAGTCACGAAAGAGAACATTTGTAAAAAGACAAACAAACAATTATAGTGTCGCCTTTATTAGGGAGCAGTTTATCTGTCAATACGATCTTTTCGATTCGAATTCAAATTTAAACGGGTCTAATGCGAATAATAAACACGGAATGAAAATCAAAACACAAAAGAGTAGTAATAAGAGACACGCATCTCCAGCAACAAATTAAAATCTCATCGATCAAACGATCATTATTGTTTTGATTCAAATTCTATAACACTCTTATCAAAATCTCGTCGATCGAATGGTCATTATTGCTCCAAATCAAAACGTTGTAACATCTTTATTATGAACCGGAGCATAGGATAACAAATCCCCCCGCAAGCCTCACACATCGCATGCGTACCATGAACCAGATAACTCATACGAAACCCTCCGGTATTTCCGTAAATTCTTACAAAAGCGAGACTAGTTATTAAACCAACCCCACCTCTGCCTTCTATAAATACGTAAACACACCCCATTCATTTGAAACCGCTGCTTATTTGTAGAGCGAGAAAACGAGAGCAATTGCATAGTATAGCGCGCCAGCTCTAGAGAGAGAAACTCAGAAAGAGACAGCAATGGAGTGAAGAGAGAGAGAGAGAAATTTCTCTTCTAAATTTCTTTTTTCTTCTCTCTGTATTTTTTCGAATTATTCATCACATTTTGCGTGATCAAACACTGTTTTTGGTTTGAATTTTGAATTCAGTGAAATTCTGCCTAAAGGATGAGCCATTTAGGGTTCAAATCCGTGGTGTTTCATGATGAAGCATGTCTGGGAGAACTAGATACGATTCCAGTGGAGGATCAGAACTTTCAATTCCCAAACAACGAGATACGGATTCATCATATCTCTTCACTTAGTGAGCGATGTCATCCTCTCGCTATTCTGCAAACAATTTCATCACCTGTTCGCTGTAAGCTTGAACCGAACTCTAATTCGGCGCCAACTGGTTCAGAGCAGTCTCCTTTGATAAAACTTCATGCCTCTTGCTTCTATGAACTTAAGGTTATAGATATTAACCAGTTTTTTATTGAATAACGAACTATGACCAGTTGTATAATGCTGAATTTACTTTTACTGTGAAATTACTGCACGAGTTGTGTATTTTTTGTTGTTATGCAATTTTGTGCCAATGAGACAAAATGCCTGCAGTGGGATTCACTGGGTATGTTGTTGTTGTTGTTGAGACGAAATGCCTGTTGATGATTTATGTTTAGTGTGAAATAGTGACTCTGCATTTACAATGAAATTACTAGAGGCCTATTGTTGTTAGTTGTTTACAGAATTTTGTGAGACATTGTTGATGATTTTACATTTATTGTGAAATTGTGGATTCAGTTTTTCTCTTTTTCAATTGCTTACTCCCAAATATTTGTCAGTGAGAAATGTTTGTGGCATTTTATGTACGTTTGTATGCTAAGTTTTTCTTTTTTGCAGTGCTACGAGTGCAGTTGTTTTGTGAAATAACTCGAAGATTTTCTGATATGGCTATGATTTTGTTTGTTGACAATAGTCGAATTGTAAGGTGGTTGTTGTGGCATTTTCATGTGGATGCGTATGGGAACACTTTTGTGGTATTAAGATTTGATAATAAGGATCTGGACGACCTTGACAACTCTTCATACATCACATGCTTTATTTGGTGTTCCAAATCTATTGAAAATAATTGATATTTCTCATATGAGATGTAAATAGGTTCTCTTATACTTTTGCACCATGAATGAAAGATATCTGCTAAAACTGTTGTCAGAAATGTGATTTGTCTGGAGTGTACATAACATTAGCTCTGATAAGATGGCTGAGAAGTCCTGAATTCATATATTAAATAATGTATAATTGATGTTTTGTGGCTATAACGTATTCATATGGATAAGATGGCTGCTGACACTTTTGTTCCCTTTCCTTGGTCTTTGTGTAGACTGCAGTTGTCTTGTTGGGGGAAGAAGAAATACATTTGGTAGCAATGCCGAGTAAGCAGAAAAAGTTCCCCTGTTTTTGGTGCTTTTCAGTGCCCTGTGGTCTGTATAGTGCTTGTTTACAGATGTTGAATATGAGATGTCTATCACTTGTTTTTGATCTGGACGAGACTTTAATTGTTGCAAATACAATGAAGTCATTTGAGGATAGAATTGAGGCTTTGCGGGGTTGGTTTGGACGAGAGCCAGATCCAATTCGGTCGTCTGGAATGTCCGCTGAGATGAGGAGGTATATGGAGGACCGTGCGCTGTTGAAGCAGTACTTGGAGAGTGATTCTGTTGTTGACGGTGGAAGAGTATATAGAGCTCTGAATGAGGAGGTACTACAATCATCTGAAGGGCAAGAGCGTGTAGTTCGGCCTGTCATTAGGTTGGTGGAAAAGAATGTGGTCCTTACACGGATTAATCCAGAGGTAATAAATACGGAGATTTTCTTTCATCTCTCTGTTATACCTTTGGTGAACACATCTAAGGCATGCATATTTCTCAATTATTATACCTTTTGCATCATGGAGAATACCCCCTGCTAAGCGAGTTCCCTTAAGGTGCTAGTGGAAGTTGATGAGTTGCATGTCGTGATATACTTGTGGAGTGCAGGTTTGGCTGTTGGCTTTTTAGTTTTAGGTTGTCATTAATTTTTTTAATATTTTCATATTATTCTTTTCATTTCTTAGTATTTTAGGTTTATATTATGAAAGTGTATGCAGTGCATTGAGGCAAGTTGATTGATTGAATTTTGAAGTTGAGTACAGGATACTGTATGGTTACTCATACAAAATGGAGTACTGTTGGGGGAAGTAGATTTGGTTGTTAATTTAAATGATTCATTTAGATTCACAGTATCTGAACGTTCCATGCTTACACATTTGCTGTAATCATGTCTTTATATTTGACCTGTTATCAATATATTTATTAGTTAACAGCCTACAATTTTTTGGGACAACTGTGATCACTCAACAATTATGTCTTCTTTCTTTTCAGAAAGCTCATACATTCTATTTATATCTTGTAGGCAAGGTTTTTTGTACAGTTTATTGAGACCATTCAGTGTCAAACTTAACATTCCTTTGTTACTTTTAATTTGTTTTGTGGAACACCTTTTTCTGCATCTAATGTCCAAAAGTTCACGTAGTTGACATGTTTTCAGTCTCAATTAGGGCTTTTTGAGAAGAGCATGATGTTTTTCTTTGTTGGTCTTCAATCACATACTTTTTTAATTTGGTGTGTGCTTGTGTAATAGGTTTAGTTCATACTTCATTTTGGTCCAGTGTTGAGGTTGTGATACTTCTTGTGTCAAGAGAAAGAGTCGATTGAACCATATTGTTGTCTAAAGTGACTCATCCATTTTTCCTCACTATGGTCCTTACACAAGTAAATTTGCTAATCCACCAGCATTGGCGAAGTTGGCTACCCCTGTGGACTGATCACACTCAGGCCTTATTTGTTTGGAGTTAATGGATTTCCGAATCTAAATCATTCAGATTCAGTCCATTAAGTGTGCAAAATTTGATTATTTAGATTCATCCCAATAAGGGTGTTTGTTTTGTTTCCGTAAAGATATGACACTTGGACCTAACTCAATCCCAAAAGCTAGCTCATGAGGGGAGGATTATGTAAGTCCATGTAAGTAGACCATTAGTCTATTCTCCAATCAATATGGGACTCCAAACCCACACTAGCACCCCCTTCACACCCAAGCACGGATCATGGATCAGGAGCCCAAATAGGGATGGAACTATCTCTGATACCATGTAAAATATGACAAGTGAGCCTTAACCATTTCCTAAGGTTAGCTTAAGAGGAGAGGAATGCTCAAGTCCATATAATTAGATCACCAGTCTATTCTCCTACCAATATGGGAGTCTAAATCCACTCTCACACCCCATCATCACGCTCAGGCCCAACTAGAGTGTGGATCGGAAACCCAAATGGAGATGAACCTGTCTCCGGTACTATGTAAAGATATGGCATTTGGGCCTAGTTCAACCCCAAAAGCTAGCTTTTGAAGGAGGACTGCTCAAATTCTTATAAGTAGACCACCATTCTATTCCCCAACCAGTGTGGGACTCTAAACCCACTCGAATAGTTTCCTTTTAAAAGTCTCTTAAGGAGTCTAAATGAATTAGATCTATGATAGAGTTTTGACACCATTCAAGTTCTTTAAATAATACGCTTATATCTCAAGATCTTTCAAGTCTCCCTGCGTCTCCTTTCAACAAGGTTTTTACACTTCTTGCTCTCCTTTCCCACCTCTTGAACTGGTATGTTTTCATAACTAGCAATTACAGAATATGTATTGATATTTAGCAAGAACTCTTGTAAAGATTAAACACAATATAAGTGAATTATTTACATTACCAACACTGCTCAGCGCCACACTCACCTAAAGAACCCATGAAAACCTTCGATCCCTAGAACTCAATGTCCCCCCTTCTTCATCCTTCGTGAAATAGAAGCAGTTCATCTCTATTTTTCTTAATTTTTTTCTTTTGGGTCTTACGTAAAACAGCCTTAGATAACTATTTCGTGACCTGTAGATTACGATTTGAAGCATTTACTAGCTCTTGTTTACAGATTAGGAGACAATGACAAGGCAGATCCAAAGAGCTTATGCAAGTTCTCTTTACAGAAATATAAGCTATAGAGAAACATCAGGAAAGCATGAGAGAATTGAATATTTGAATTATTTAATTTGTTATTGTGATTTTTTAAATTTATATGGACTAAAATTTTTATTTACATATTTGATTGTTCAGTTTTTAATCAGAAAACAAATTTATTTTGTTAGTCTGAGTTTTTTTCTTATATTTTATTAAGATAGAGTTAACTTCCATTTACACATTGAGATATTGAAAACACACGGTCTTAATTATTCAGTGTTCAGATCTCGAGACAACATCTTAATATTGAAATGTGCATTTGGATCTAGACATCTAAATCTTAATGCACATCTTAATATTGATTCAGACCTCTTAAACTTAATGGAAACAAAGGAGGCTCAGAGATCTGCATCCTTACCTATGCGAATTGCTGGAAGGAAGCATTTGGGGGGGGGGGGGCAAGCAGTCCACCTCCAGTCTTTGTTCTTTTATGTCGCTTCCATTCATTCAATATTGTGTTCATGTAGCTAAATGAAAATTGTATCTGGATGTTTGGCCTTCCAGCACAAGTTCCTCTGGAATATATAAGATTTCCATCGTCTTACTACAGTTATTAGTGTAACACTGGAATGTGAACTCGAATTCTGTTGGACATTTTGCAACACAATGTGGCTGTCTCAAGATAAGTTCTTATCTTCCCATTTTCTCATCATGGTAACTTCTCGTGCAGAATCGGGATACCAGCGTTCTAGTTAGATTACGTCCTGCGTGGGATGAGTTGAGAAATTATTTGACAGCAAAAGGTCGGAAAAGGTTTGAAGTATATGTTTGCACCATGGCAGAGAGAGATTACGCATTGGAGATTTGGAGGCTACTCGACCCAGGGTCACACCTCATTAATGCCAATCAATTGACGGACCGTGTTGTATGTGTCCGATCAGGTTAGGACCTAGAATACTTTCCTGTTTTATGACTCCTTGGGAAAATAATATTTTGTTCTTCTATACATGGTAACACGATTCCGCTTCCCTATCCTGACCATAGAAAAGGTCAATCTCTTTTTACAGTGAAGCATAATTAAGCACCATAAGTAGTGAATGATTTGTCTTCTTGTGTTTGATCTAAACTCATTGGGTGATTTTTTCTTTAGCTTCTAATGTTAGTGGCAGTGATTTCCAAAAGGCTGCCAACTGTGATTGCTTCTCATCAGCAGACTATAATACCCTTTCCTCTTGAACTGGTAAATTACGACCCTCTTTTATTTAACCAAGTAGCATAATCTATGTCATTGATCCCACAGGGGCCAAGAAGTCTTTACTTACTGTCTTCCAAAATGGCATTTGTCATCCAAAATTGGCGATGGTTATTGATGACCGATTAAAAGTGTGGGAAGATAAAGATCAACCTCGTGTTCATGTTGTCCCTGCTTTCACTCCATATTATGCTCCACAAGCAGAGGTGTGTTTTACGATCTCAAATGATTTTATATCATCTTTTTGTCTGGTCATACCGAGACTGAATTGGAACTTCTTTATTGATTAGATGGCCAATGCAGTTCCGGTCCTGTGTGTGGCGAGAAATGTTGCTTGTGATGTTAGAGGTCGTTTCTTTAAGTAAGTTCATTCTTTAAGTTCTCAAAAAGAGAGATTTAAGTTTTGAGTCAATTAAGTAGTTTTTTATCTGATGCATTTTCTTTGTCAATAAGAGAGTTTGATGAAGGCCTACTCCGAAAGATCTGTGAGATCTTCTATGAAGATGAGGTTGTAAATTTACCATGTGCACCTGATGTTAGCAACTATTTAATGTCTGAGGTATTCATGTACAAGCTCTTTAAATTTCAACTTTGAATGAAGGTTGATCATTATGATGAGGGTTTTCTTTCTTTACTCAAAGGATGCTGGTTTTGCGTCATCCGGGAATGTTGCTCCTCTTCCTGAGGGAATGTACGGGCCTGAAGTTACCCAGAGGTTGAATCAACAGGTGCGGTTTTAACTGTTGTTACTGCCTATGTTGACTTCTTGTCACATAATTGATCCCCTCCAAAACTTGGAAGTGTTAACACATCACATATCAAATGAAGTACTTGATTTTCAGCCAGTCATTTACTTATCTTCTCATGTATATATTCTATCCAGGAGGGAAAAGTTAATATGAACTCTGCTCCTGTTTTCATGAGTAACAATCCTGATATGAAGTCAGGAAGCTCCCAGCTTACTGTTGGAATTGCTGGGAATGTACCTCCTCAATCAGTGAGGCCAGTTCAACCTTCAGAAAGTATTGAAACCTATCTTTACCTGCAGTTATAAAATAGATGTATTACTCTTTTTCGGTCTCAACCATTAGTTCATTTTGTTCTTGTGTGTGTTTAGAACCAAGTTTGCTGGGAGCTCCATTTAGACGAGATAACAGCTTTTCTGAAGCTGATGGTGATGGGAAAACAAGGTACCCCATATTGAATCCTAGCCAGGATATGAGGTATTGTGGTTCAGCAGAACCTCCTTTATTATCTAAAGTGCCTCAGAAACCACCCATACTGCCCATACCATCATCACAGGGTGGATGGTTGGTTGAAGATGACCTAAATAAAGGACAGATGGGTAGTCGATCACCTGGAATTTTTCAACAATCTGATGCATCAAGGTATCCTAAACAGAGAGGTCATCAGAATTTTCTGAGTCAAGGTGCAACAAGCATGGTGTTACCAACATATGCATCTACAGGGAAGAACGGGGAGGTACTTGTTACTGCTTCTCTCAGAAATAGTTAAGACTGTCTTCCTGCTGACTTATTCATTCGATACACGACTCTTTGCAGGCAAATTCCAGGCATGAAATGCATAGACAGAATTCCCTTATTCATCAGACAGGTGAGTTTGAGTTCACTCTTATACTGTGTTACTGCTTATTGCTATTTTATAACACCCCATTTGTTGTTATGAAGTTGAAATATTATTAGCGAAAGTTGTCCTCTAGGAAGCAATGCATTTATTAACCATATTGCACTAGTGTTTACTCTTGGGGTTAAATAGCTATCTCAGTGACTCTTTTGGGGAATGAATGTTGTTAATTTAATGTCTAGTATTAAGAGTCTGTTTGGAATGTCACCTCGTAATTGAGATTGGTGTAATTACCAGCCTAGTAAAATTACTGCAACCTGCTTGTTTGCCACAATGTAATTATAGTGTAATACAAGTGTGCCGTTTGGCTGCACAAGTGTAATTACAAAGTTATTAAATTTTAAAAATAATAGTTAATTATCGAAAATTAAAAATTTATATTAGACAATAAGAGCATTTATAAATAATATTAGATTAAATATTTAAGATATATATTATCTTTTGAAAATACATTAATTAGTAAACATATGTTCTTAACTAGTATAATAAAAAAATCAATTATATTTTTCAAATTAGTATATTTTAATTAATTTACTAAAAAAAAAAACTAAAATACAAAATTTATGCGAACATCATTAAATGTATGTTTCACAAAAATATTAAATATTATAAATATAATTTCATATTATTAAAATATTTGATAAAAAATAATCTATCTAATCTAACTAAAATGGCTTGTAATGTGAAATATCAAGTCAATAATACTAAAATAAATGAAACTAAAAATATAACATAAGTTTTTAATTCGAAAAAAAAAACACAATACTTTTATGTGAAATTTCAACATAACTTACATAAGTATGATTTAAAAAGAAAAAAAACATGAGTTTATAACTTTATCCAACAACGAATTCAACTTTAGTTTAAAAATTAGAATACTAATAAAATCATGCTTATGAAAAAAATAATTATAGAATAAATAAATAAGAAAATAATATGAAAAAATTGTATGAAATCACATGGTATATAAAGGTTGAAAATGAGAAGAAAATAAAAATAAATATTATAAAATAAAACATAGTTTTGGAAAATATATTAGAATAATAAAAAAAATAATTTGAAATAATCAAAATAAAATAAATTAAAATAAAAACATAATGCAACAAACAACAACATACTTAGTGGAATCCCACAAGTGGGGTCTAGGGAGGGTAGAATGTACGCAGACCTTACTACTATCTCATAGAGGTAGAGAGGTTGTTTCCTTGAAACTCTTGTCTCAAAAACCCATAAGCAGAATAAACTAGATATGAAAGATAGGGAAGGAAAGAAAAGGAAACAAAAAGAGTGACTAATAACTAAATACACATGATGGTACACAGATACGATAAAATTAACATATATAAGACGGATAATGGCAACACAAGATATAAAGGCACGACTAAACCTACTACCCCTATTATACCCCACATCAAGACATCAACCTAGCAGTACTAACCTATTAACCTGTTACTCTAATTCGCGACATCCATTCCTTCCTATCTAAGGTCATGTCCTCGGTGAGATCTAGTTTCACCATATCTTGTCTGATCACCTCCCCCAATACTTCTTCGGTCTACCTTTATCCCTCTATGTAACTCCTAAATCCAACCTCTCGCACCTCCTAACAGGAACAACGGTGCTTCTTCTCTGTACATGTCCAAACCATCGCAGTCTCGCTTCCCTCATCTTGTCAGCTACAGGGGCCACCTCTAGCTTCTCTCGAATGGTCTCATTCTTAATCTTATCATTGTTGGTATGTCCACACATTCATCTCAACATCCTCATCTCCGCAACCTGCATCTTTTGAACATGTGAGTTTTTTATTGGCCAACACTCCACCCCATACAACGATGACGGTCTAATCACCAACCAGTAAAACTTAATTTTGAGTTTAGGTAGTATCTTCTTATCATACAATACTCTCAAGCCTCCATTTTGTCTATGTTGCCCCAATACGGTGTGTGATGTCATCGTCACTATCGCTTCGCTACTACTCTGGATGATGGACCCAAGATATTTAAAATTTTCTCTCTTGGGAATAGGTTGAGTAGCAAGTCTCACATTGATGTCTGCTTCATCCTCCGTAACAGTGAATTTGCACTCCAAGTACTCTATTTTGGTCCTGCTCAGTTTGAACCTTTTGGACTCCAAAGCGTGTCTATAGGCCTCCAATCTATCATTAACTTTAGCCCGAGTTTCATCAATCAATATTATGTCATTTGCAAATAGCATACACCATGGAACCTCCTCTTGAATAGACCATGTCAGCTCATCACCAAGGCAAACAGAAAAGTGCTCAACACATATCCTTGATGAAATCCCATCTCAACAGGAAAATACTCTAAGTCTCCTCCCACTATTCTTACTCGAGTTTTGGCTCCATCGTACATGTCCTTTATCACCCTAATATATGTTATCGGGGCACCTTTCACCTCTAGGCACCTCCATAGGACATCCCTCGGAACTTTGTCAAATGAAAACATAATAAAAGAAAGAAATTTAAAAGTAACTAACATGTAATTAGCAACAATTCATAATCTCCCTGTGAATTGGAGAGTGGAGTTACACCCCGCCAATTACATTGAATTACCTACTGACCAAGTAATTATTTTTTAACCAAACAAGGCACAGAATATGATTACACCAAATCCAATTTCCAAGGTGGTTTCAAACGGGCCCTAAGTTTGACTTCAGTCTTTGCTGCTACTGATGCTTCCCTGAAGGCTAGTTTTCAACTTGTGATTTTGAGCTCCAACTATCAAATTATAACAAATCCAACTAGGTGCGTGTTTCTTTATCAATTATGGCAGGGATATGATTTATCCAAGCATATAAAGAAGGCTCGAATTGAATACATTTACTTGTTGATTGACAAAATGGCGGTATGTGTGTATATTTATTGATCAAGATCGTGTTTGGAAGGAATTCAAAAGAAGTTTTTTGAGTAATCTCGAATTCTAGAAGCAAACTATTGATTATGGGATATGCACTTTATAGATTATCTTTAGTTTGGTATTAGGGAGAACAAGGGAGGGTCTGGGATAGTCGAGTAAGAGATCAGCTAAAGTGTTCATTTTGACACAGTCTCTTTGGTCTTCTCCTTTTCCTTATTTATTCCCTGTCTTAGTCATGTTCATAACATATGCTTGCTAGGCTAATAGTACTTTGCCTTGACAGAGGGTAGATTCTCTCAACATCAGTCGTTATTTAACAACAGAGAATCTCAACTAGAAGCTGGGAGAATGAACTTCTTACCATCATTAGCTACTGGAGTGCTGCAAGAAATTGGAAGGCGATGCAACTCAAAGGTATGTGCTACATACTTTTTAGCCAAGATGTCATCTCTCTCTGCTTGTATTGATTTTTCTTGGTTTCGTAGTAAGCTCCACCGTGTCTTGCTTTGTAGGTTGAGTTCAGGCCTGTGGTGAGCACCAGTGAGGAATTACAATTTTCAGTTGAGGTTAGAGAATTCATTATGGAAGAATGTTTTTCACCTATCTGAAGCTATTGCAGGGCTTGAGTTATTGCATTGTTGTCATATAAAAATATGAAGAGAAATTTCTGTTAAACAACACTAGTTTCAACTGATAGTAATAGTGTTCCTCTTTTTTGATTCTAATGTGATACTAGGAAGTACTGTTCAAGGTAATGACTTATAGGATACTTGAAAGTAGTGTGCTAATGACTTTGACATTCATGGATCTGTATATTCTAGTAGAGTCCATTAAAATTTTAATCTATATGTGAGACATGTGCTGCGTGAACTTGTGTGGATGTTTATGTCTTGATTTTTCACTCTGAAAATTGATAAGTGCTTATGAACTGTTTGTTAATGTCTCTCTTTGAAGATATTCATTTTGATATGAGTGTGTTGCTCTTGTCATTGTTGTTCCATATAGATGTGTAATAATTTTGGTATCTGAATTTAGACAAACAGCATAAGGTTTTATATTCAGAATTCTGAGCCTGAATAATCTTTAGGTCTTCTTCATTGGTGAGAGAGTTGGCGTCGGAATGGGTAAGACTAGGAAGGATGCCCAACAACAGGCAGCTGAGAATGCACTTCGTAACTTGGCTGGTAAGATCCTTTTTGAAATGCCCCTTTGAATTTCCTGGTTTAACTTGTTTCAAGAATCCTGAGATTACTGTGAGGGAGATTCATTTTTCTTGCAACTATTTCATAAGAGGATTTGCGTAATGAGTAAATTCTTAAGAATAGTGCGCCATGTTAAGTAAATTCTAAAAAACTATGTCTCGTGCAGTGTTATCTAAAGATATTCTTCATTTCTTAAAGCGATGAACTGATTCTCGAAGTAGCGTGTTCTTGCTTCATGGGTGAAGCCAGGGTCTTTAGGGAAGTTTGTGCTTCAAACAATGGTTCATAAAGGGATTTAGCAAGAATCTGCCACTTTTTCGAATTTTGAGGAGTTGGATTAGTAACGAAATCATTGTATATTGCATGCTGGAGTGAATTTTTCTCATTACAACTTAAACTTTTATTGACTAAATTCATTGATTTTTGATATTTTCGTTTCCAGTAAATTCTGCACTGTACTTCAAAGAAATGTGTGCTTCGCTTCTCACTTTTGCTTCACATCCCATGGACTTCTTCACGTTTTTCTCTTTCAAAAACACTAATCTTGTGTGTTTTAGCAGAATTATCCTTCATTTCCTTTGTTGTCACTTCTACAAGATGTTATTATATCAATCTTGTTAATTCTGACATGTTACACCTATAGCTGAATTCAATTTCATTTTATGATATGATCCAGGACTTTGCTTTAATTTCTTTCCCCTTTCAAAGTTACCTTGTCAGGATACAAGTTATTTTTTAGAGATAATTTGTAGACTAATATTTACTTATATGCAGGTAAATACATCTCATATATTACATCTCACCCTCAGGTAGAGGATAAAGATTTCGACAAGATTTTGGTGGAAAATGAAAATGGGATTTTGTTGGACGCTGTCAATCACGGGGATGAACCTTCAGTAGAGGATAGATTACCTCAAGTAAATGTTTCAGAGGTGGGAGTTAATGGTGATGCTGCCCATGACCAATCACTTAGTTCTTTGAAAACGTGACTGGTCTTTGATTTTGGGGGTGGGGGTGTGCACCGAAGCAAATCTTGGAGATGATGGGTTGAGATTATTTGGGTTTTTTACCCCTCCTTGGATTGTGTTGTACCAGATTCGGGAGCAAAACAGGGAATTCTGGAGCTTGTTAGCCCACCTATTTATCTGGCTATGTAGGCCATCCTTCATGCTTCTTTTTTTTGAAGGTATAATAGTGGTCTTTAGTTCTAATTCTACCCCTTCTCTTGCCCATCACAATTTTGTTCTCAGGTAACTTCTGCCTGTGTGCTTCTGCTCCTAATATCTTTTGGTTCTAAAAGATGGTCTACCCCTAACTGGAAGGCCATATGTTCCAATAGCTTCTTGTCTCTGTTCTGGGTAAAGAATTTTGACCATATCCTATTATTCCTCAGATGCACCTAGCTTCTGGCTATTGTTGAGATTTTCTGAGTTGCTGAAGTAGCATGTACTGGTACTTCTGGTGCAATGAGTCAAAAGGGGGATCAATTCGCCCAGGTAATCTTAGGGCCAATTATATGATGTTTATCATAAGCGTAAGCCAGGTTCCCCAATTCCCTAATATAGTCTCTGCACGGGGAAGTCTGTCGTTGAACGTTTAAGTGCTGAGCTAGTTCTCGGACAACGAATTCATGTTCTTTGATTGGTAAAACACCAACTTTAGTTATCTCTTGATTGTGTATAGCTGTCCACTTCGAATAATGTCCAGACAAGGAGGGTTATTGCCACCTCTGTCATTTCATATTTGGAGGTCCTGTAGCAGTGACTTTGAAGTCTTCACAACTATCAAGTTGGCCAACTTTTGGGTGCCTTCACAATTCTCCCCGATGATGGTACCGAGAAAATGTATTTTGTTCCGTTCTACTTTCATTGGAAAAGTGATTCATACATTTTTTAATACAAGGGCTTTTTTGGCGTCCTGTTTGTAACTATCTATTCTATTTTCTTGCTGTTTAATTTTATACAAGGGCTGTTTTGCCTTTAATGGCTATTGGCTGTTGCATACCTATACCGACATTTGACATATAGATCCCCCACGGCTAAGATAAAAGTAACCCGACAAATCATTTTTTTTCAAAATTTTGAATTATAAAAGATAAATAAAATTTTTATATTAGAATTTCAAAATATATTCCTAGTTCATTAATTAAAGATAAAAGTTCATACAATTTTACTGCCTTTGTCCCATATTAAGTGAATTTTTGAGGTAATGTACGTATATTAAGAAAAGTATTCAAAGACATAATTTACATTATATTTTTCGCTATTATTCTTTAGGAAATTATGAATATGTATTGTAATTTATCTTTTAAAAAATATAAAATTTTAATAAATGAAAGGATAAATATGAAAAAAGTTTCAAATATTCTTTTTGAACTTTGAACAATTCAATTGTTTTGAACATTGAAAAAATTGTAAAAATTTAATTAATTTAAAACGAATGGAGTAGTAAATATGTAATCATTGGCTAAGTGTTGAACTAGATCAAGACATAAACCAAGTTTGAGTTTAGGGGTGCTGAGTGGGTTAGATTTAAAGGGTTATCTCATTATAGATAATATGTTGGGTGCTGATCGCGTAGAACTGAGTTGTGACGACGCATTTATCAAGTTGGACCCAAAAGGTTTGAGGTGTGTATTCTTGTCGAGTATAATTAAATATTTTTTAATATGGTTAATAATAATTTGGTGATAGGTTGACTAGGCTCCATAAATAAAGTAAGTATAAATGTCATATATATAAATAAGAAAAGCATAACTCTATAGAAGATAGGGTCATGATAGAAGAGATAATGAAAATGAATGAGTAGGATACACAAAGCGAAGAAATCGTGTCAAGAAACATACATGAAAGGGCAGGTCCAACACCTACGAGCAAGAAGAGCAAACTATAAAAGTTCATTAAGCAAGGAACAACACTAACGATAACTACCTCTAAACAACCTAAAAACTAATCCAAACTCAACCTAATAAGGAGTATTACATCAAGTCGAGAATAAATCACATAAGTAACCAACTAATAATACAATACCTAATAATTATAATCAATAATAATCATTTGAATGTCCATACTCCAGAAGGTACAACCAGCAAACAATAATCCAATCGGCCATGACCAATAATGCTAAACAATAATCAATATACTGGTGACATACGATGTATATGAATGCAAGATATGTAATAGAACCATCAATAACCATAGTAACCAAGTGTATAGACCTATCCCAGTCGTGTTGCAAGGTAGGACTCATGCAATGTCCTCACATGGTATAGTAATACACATGGCCAGACAGATCCATCGAGGACGCAGGAAGTCCATAAATGCCAGAGCTTGAATCAAGTCTTATATTAAGTCATCTTAGTCGTGGTATTCGAGGAAAGAGTAGTCAAACCAATGTAAGAAAGGGCGATGACGCACTGGCTAGTCAAGTAAAAGCTAAAAACATCCTAGATGTCTCTGCCTCTATAGTCATCAGTGAAAAGAAGTATGTCCTTGATGCCTCATAAATCTCAAAATCCATTTAGCAAGTGATTCAGGTGGTACGATTCCTGTTAAAGCCATTTTAAAATCAATCATGTGAAAGCAATCTTTTCCATGAATGATAATGACGGTGCAATGCATGAACCAGGATCGTACCACAAAATATGTGAGAGGAAAAACCAATGCAATGCATGCCATAACTTGGGTTCTAACTGCTCCTCGAACAAAGCCTTAATGTCAACAATATAACAACAACCGCAATAAAGCATCACAATACTACTATTAAACAACAAGCAAAGAAAAATCAAGGACCTCAAAATCAATAAAAGGAGAGAAATAACTCAAAAGACGCCGACTTACCCCAAACATACCAATCTAGACCACAATTGAATATATCTAAGCCAAATCTATGGCTACAACGAGCCACTAAGGTCTCAAACACTAGTATAAGATATACCATTCGAAACCAGCCTTACTGGAAATCACACTTAGCTACAAGGACAATAAAGCTCATCCTAAAACATCTAAGGCTCATATCTAGACTACGACCATCTGTATAACCCCTAATAAAAAGATATTCTTGCTAACTCATACCACTAGCAAGATCACAACCCTAAATTATGAATTTCACGAGACTATATTAGTTTAAGGCTTAACTAGGGGTCAAGAAAATAGGATGAAAAAAATCAAATATGGTGTAAATACAATTCTAAATCATATGTAATTCATACTAAATATCATCTAATAAAGCCAATCAAGAATGAAGACTGTAACCTACCTCTAAGCTGATCGCACATGCTCCAAATTTAATACACAAGAGCTATTTACTTTGAAACACTTCTAAAGGCTTGTTACTGATGGGTCGGTGTAATTTTTCAGGAAAGTTGGCCATGAACTGCGGGCAGCGCCCGAAACCGTGGGCTAACACCCATGAAAAACTATTGAAATTGCATCTTTTCCTGTTGCTTGACCCATAAAATCCTACCAAGCATCCTACGGTGCCGCCGGGCCACCAAGGCTTTTGCCAGGCTTGTTACGGATGAGTCAGTGTACTTTTTTAGGAAAGTTGGACCTGAGCCCTGGATAATGCCAGAAACCGTTGGCTAACACCCATGAAAAACTACCAAAATTACCTGTTTCCTGTTGCTTAGCCCATAAAATCCTACCAGGCATCCTGCAGTGCTATCGAGCCACCTAGGCTCCTGTCAGGCTTGTTACGGACGAGTCAAGGTAGTAGTTTGAGAAAGTTGGCCCCGAGCACCGGGTAGTGCCACAAACCGTAGGCTAACACCCATTAAAAACTACCTAAATCGTCTGTTTCCTGTTGATCCCATAAAATTCTATCAGGCATGCTCCGACGCTGCTAGGTCACCTAGGACTCTTGCTTGGCTCGTTACAAATGGATCGGTTTAATTTTTTGGGAAAGTTGGCCCGAGCCCCGGGCAACGCAAAAAATCATGGGTGTTCGACTGAAATTGCCTGTTTTCTATTGCTTGGCTCATAAAATCCTACTAGGCATCTCGCAGCGTCATCGGACCTCCTAGAGCTCTTGTCGGGCTCGTTACGAATGGGTAGGTGTAATTTTTTGGGAAGGTTGGCCCCAAGCCACGAGCAGTATGACAAAACGTGGGCTAATACCCACAAAAAACTATTGAAATCGCCTGTTTTCTATTGTTTGGCCTATGAAATCCTATCAAGTGTCCTCCAACACCACCGAGCCACCTAGAACTCTTGTTGGGCTTGTTACGGATGAAATGGTGTAAATTTTTGGGAAAGTTGGCCCCGTTCCTCAGGAAATGGCAGAAATCATGGGCTAAAGTTGGCCCCGTGCCCCGGGCAATGGCAGAAATTATGGGATAACATCTACGAAAAACAATCAAAATCGCTTATTTCCTATTGTTTAGGCCATAAAATCCTACCAAGCGTCCTACGATGCTGCCAAGCCACCTGGGGCTCTTGTCGAGCTTAATATGGATAGGTCACTGTAATGTTTTGAGAAAGTTAGCACTGAGCTGTGGGCAACGCCAGAAATTATGGGCTAACACCAACGAAAAATTGTCAAAATCATTTGTTTCCTGTTGTTTGTTCCATAAAATCCTAACAGGCGTTCTATGGTGCCATAGGGCCACTTGGGCTTTTTTCAGGCTTGTTACAGATAGGTTGGTATAATTTTTCGGGAAAGTTGGCTCGAGCCCCGGGTAGTGTTGGAAACCGCGGGCTAATACCCATGGAAAACTCCAAAATCGTCTGTTTCCTATTGCTTCACCCATAAAATCAAACCAGATATCCTGCAGCGCTACCAGGCCACCTAGGGCTCTTACCAGACTCGTTACATAAGGGTCAGTGTAATTTTTTAGTTGGCCTTGAGCCCCGAGCAGCGCCAGAAATCGCGAGCTAACACCCACGAAAAACTATTGAAACCTACCAGGTGTCCTACAACACCACCGGGCCACCTAGGCTTTTATCGAGATCGTTATGGACGGGTAGGTGCAATTTTTTGGAAAAGTTGGCCCCGAGGCGAGGCTAATACCCATAAAAAATTACCGCAATTGCATTTCCTGTTGCTTAAATCTTACAAAGCGTCCTGCGATGCCACTGTGCCACCTGGGGTTCTTGCCGGACTCGTTATGGACCAGCCAGTATAATGTTTTAGAAAAGTTGGCCTCGAGCCCTGGGCAGTACCAAAAATCGTGGGCTAACACATATGAAAAACTGTAGAAATCACTTGTTTCTGATTGTTTGGCCTATAAAATCCTATGGGCATTCTCCGATGCTGCTGGGACACCAAGGGCTATTGTCGGGCTCGTTATGGAAGGATCAGTGCAATTTTTTGAGATAGTTCGACCGTATCCCCAGGAAGCGCCATAAATCGTGGGCTAAAACCCATGAAAAACTACTGAAATCGTTTGTTTTCTATTAGTTGGCTCATAAAATTGTAACACCCCACATCTTAAAATACTAGAACTATGCAAATGAAACATGGTATGGCTTTTCAGATTAGCGCCAATTTTTAAAAGTGCTTGAATCTCCAATTAAAGGGCGATATGTATGTCTAACGCTGAAAAGGGTCGAGTGTAAATAAGTTTTAAGTCGAATTAAGGAGATCACGACCTTAAATAAAGTGAGAGAATTGAGGTACTTGCAGGACTTAATAAGCTAGCAGGTGAGTCACCTACTTGCTTAGCTTAAATTGCTAGCTAAACGGAGATGAGGCCCGACGTCGAATTTATCCAAGTCCAATTATGAATAAAGTCTTTGTTAAGGGTGTAACTTTAGCCCGTGTTTTAGCATCATAAATGGACTTATTTTCAGCCCAAGAAGCATATAAAAAGGGGCCCAAGTACATCACAACCCACTTAACCATTTGGGCCCAAACCAAGTGAAGAGAAATTTAAAAAATGGGCAGCCAAGGCCCATCAACTTTGAGACCCATTTAGGCCCAAGTGTAAGGGCCAAGCTACTGTATCACAAGGATATTAATAAGTGTTAATATGTGGTCAAAAGTTATAAAGAAAGTCAGCCAAAGAGAGCCTTTATAAGGGCTCAAAAGCAGCACCTTAAATCATTTTATTTTGGAGCAATTTTCAGCTTTCCTAAAGCCTCCTTTTCTCTCTTTATTTCACTTCACAAGGTTGCCTACACTAACCCTCTAGGGTTCTTGAAGGAGACCTAAATCTTGAAGGCTAAGGTAAGTGGAAATATCCATGTATATGTTATACTTATCCGATGAAAAACAAGAAGTATATACTAGTATGTTTGTGCTGAAAATTTGTTTGTGCTGAAAATTTGGACAACATGTGTCCTAAGGATTGTTGTGAACTTTTCTTGTTATATAAGAGGTTTTACTCTTCTTGGTTGGCTGAATTATGAAGTAAGACTTATGTTTCTAACAAGGATAGTTTGTTATTGATGTAACTAAGTTGCTGCATCACTTTTACAGTCCACAAAGATTAGTTGTTGTATGACATCGTAATTGTACTCTTAAAAGAAACTTAGG
>JAOTQR010000109.1:6369996-6380125 GCA_025774065.1 Solanum ossicruentum | reverse complement strand
GATTTTCTGTTATGACTGGCTCTGCATTTTCCCCTGTTGCTACAGTCAACCACTTTAATCCTTAGTTTGTATTCTTCTCATCAAATTCTGCAACTTTAACAACCTGATGGAATTTGGGGGTGATAGAAAAGTGTTTAGCATGAGATTCCAGGTGAGTAGTATGAAGTAATGCTTTAAAGATTTTTTAGCGTATAAGTTTGTCATCTCTTGAACCAAAGAGTTCAACGTAATGTTAATTCCATAGGGTGAGACAATGAAAAATTCAATTTCGCACGTAATAATGCAAAAATTATATCAGTGGTAATAATATATATCATTAGCAAGGAGTTGTGTAATTATAAAATGTCCTTCTGTGCGAGAGGGTCTTCTTAGCTGCTGGAATTGAAATTCTAGATTCTTCTTGGTTTCCTAGGAAGAATACGCTAAAATGGTCCTTCTTAACTTATAATTATTGTTCATGGTTAGGGTATTACCAATTTAAACTTCAGATGCTTTACTCTTGAAAATTGTAAATGAAAATAAATGAGTTTGTGCTTTTATCAATTCTACAAGAAAATTCACATGGTATATATCCCACAAGAAATAGAAGTTGGTCTTTTTCTTATCTAGGCTACCTGTAATTTACACTATCTTTTTAGTTTACTTCTTACATCAAATAAGTGAGTAATGGAATATTGATTCTTCCTGGATGTTTGAAAAAAATATATTAGAGAGCTATTCTAGAGAATCAAAAAACTCGACATTCAATGTTGTTTATGAATTGAAGATGTTCTTTTGAAGATAAGGCCATGAAAAAATTAGAAGAATAAAGACCACAATAAACAAGAGTTTTTTTACTTTCTGCAAATGTAAGTAATATAATAATGCCTCTGGAATCGAGTTATAGTTCATGTAACAAATGATCACTACCTAATAGGATGACACCAAATGAGGATTAGAACAAATGGATGATTAATTAGTTCATAACATGAGTAAATCTTTCAATGGTTATTCAACTTTGAATAGTTCACTTAGAACCTCCATAAGTTTCTAAATGTCCATGTGATATAAAATTATGATTTGAACTCATGATATGAAATCACATTAGATGATATTGAAGCTTTGTTTAAACATGCAATGTGATTTTTGAAGTTGTATTTTTTTCGCCATTAGCATATATTCTTCATAAGGTGTAAAAATTATCAAACTTCCTAGTGGCTTGAATGATTTGGTGCATAGTCAAGTGGAAGTTACTTCCAATAGTTCCTAAGGGAATTATATAAAAACTCATCCACGTCAAGTACCTTGATTTGCTGATTTACATATTTTGTAAGCTTTTACCATGTTTTTCACTTATGCAAAGTTTGTAAAATTAGAAATTTCACATCTTTGGTAATGTGTCTATTCTTGCAGATTTATTATATTTTTCAGTGGCTGCCTTATTCCCTATTTCAAAACCGAGTGTTTTCAATGACCATGACACCAAAAGCTCTTCACCATCCCAACAAAGTTCAGGGTGTGAATTTTTGTGAAAGTGGATCTAAGTAGATGATGTGGTGCCGCCACAAACCTGAAAACTCACTTATCTTTTTTTACTAAATTTTCAAATTACGCTAAAAATTTATCTCCCTATAAACGTCTTTATTTTCAAAAGTCACTTCCGCAAATCTCCCACACTAAAGGTTCTGAAAAGCCTAGCGAGAATTCAACTCCACTACTGAATTTGGCGTTATTCTGAATAATTTTTTGACCTCTGATTTTCAACATTTAAGATCAAATTCACTGAGCTCTTTATTGGATTCTCCTTCCAAATAAGATTTTTACTGTAGTCTTTGTGATTTCCCAATTACAGTGATGGAGTTAAACTGCTATTGTATTATCTCTCTTTTTCTTTAGTCATGTTTTAAGAAAATGCCTATATTTTTTGACTGGATTATAAATTTATGGATTTCATGATTATTATGTATTACCTTGCTTATATTATGTGGGTACTTCTATAGAAGTTTATCATAGATTGTCGGATTTTTAAATTGAACCCAACAATCTTGCTTTACATATGACATTATTTATAACAAAAATTACAATATTCTGGAAATGGCTTTGAAGTGTCCGACTTATAGTTTATGTTGTATTTATTATTATAAGTGCATTTTCAACTATTTGATTTTGTGTTATTTGCACCGGTGATCTCGAGGGAACAATAGTTTTATTATCTGTGCGAGGTAGAGAGAAAGTGAGTATCCACTCTATCCTGACTAGACCCAATTCATTCATATCTAAAATAGAGGAAAACAAAAATCTCCTAATGGAATTAAAAAAATTTAGTAATTGAAGATAGTAAATATTTAGTGTGAAAGCCTTAGCTGTAATATTTTCTCCAACTTATAACAACATATACAATCTCTTTACATTTAGAAGCTTTTCCAATACCTATCAAATGGTATTATATATTCAGTTATTTTGTACATAATAAAAAAAACATTGCTTTACGTATTCTTTAAAGATGCATTGGTTACTTAAAGAAAACAAACAATCTTGGAGGATTATTGTTTTGAAAGTGAAAGTGCTCAACTATTTTTATGGAAACGAATAAAGGTGTCTAAATATACATATTTAAAATTGAAGCACTCATTCATTTAACCTCGTTATGCTTATATATTATCCCGTAATGAAATAATTCTTAAAATGTGATAATGTGCCGATATTCACACAAATGAGATCACAAACATAGCGAAGATTTTACAACCAATGATCATATGTTATTTCATAAAACTACAAGAGATGTGCTTTTGTGTTTTTATTAATTGTTAATTATCAACAATACAACAAATTCAATAAGATATAAAGTAATTGCGTAGTAGATCGTTGTGCGAAACACAGATAATTTACCTAGTTAAATATAAATTAAATATTTACAAAGTAGATTGTTAACTTCGAATCTCAAATATATTAACAGTATAATTGTAACTTTTGATCTTAAATAAACTAATTAAAAATATATTGATAAAGTAGATTATACTTAATTTTTTTTATCTATAAGATAAAATAAAACTCTCTGTGTGTATGTCGATTTGACTTTTTTCTTTTTAATATCAAAGCTAAATTAAGAGTGATTGATTTTTTTCAGTGCCAAACTAACCAAATTAAATCATAAATCATTTTTTCTTAATTTGACTTGATTTATTAGTTTGATTTTGTTTTAGTTCAATTTAATTTTTTTCTCTCCATCCGGATTAATCCATCGACTCGACTTCTTAGATTTAAGGTGATTTGTATATTGACCCCAACGATATTATTGTTTGGTTTATGGAAGAAGATCCCCGCAACATATACACCTTTTCGGGAATGAAAAATATTTTACGGTTTGCTTGTACACTACTAGTCTCAATTGCCTTTGAATTAATCTATACTATATTAAAAGTGTGAAGGTTCTTAATAATGTTGTTTGAACTTTTGGCCCTTCATTAAAAGATTCATCTTTAGACAAAATCAACTTTTCACTTTTTTAAAAAAAATTATTATTTTAATAATATTAAATATAAATAAAAATTAAATAAAGAAAAGTTCTTACACAAAGAATCCTTTTCCAACTAAAATAGATTGGTGTAAAAGGGAATTAGTCAAAAAGAAAAAATAATTAAAAGGGAAAACACATCCAGTCAAAAAGAAAAAAATTATAGGAAAATTAAATAAAGAAAAATTCTTATACAAACAATTATTTTTCAACTAAAATAGATTTGACGTAAAAGAAAATTAGTCGAAAAGAAAAATAATAAAAGAAAAACGTATGAAAAAGGAAAAACATTTAAGGGGAAAAACTTCAGTAAAGTGTAAAGTTTTCCTTTTTTTTGGGGAAAAATTTCTACCAAAAAAATACTTTTTCAACAAAAATAGATTTAAAGTAAAAGAAAATTAGTCAAAAAAGAAAAAAATAAAAGGAAAAGAATGTGTGGAAAAAAAATTAAGGGCAAAAACTTCAGGAAAGTTTTCTTTTTTGAGGGAGCCCGATTTGGTTAATTTTATTTTTTGCTTTTTTTTTCTTTTAAGCTAACACAAGTTTTCCACTTTAAACAGGAAAAAAGATATTAATTATGAACTTTTAAATATTTATAGTATTCAATTTAATAATATTGACGTGATTAATACATGGAACGCACGAACCAAGCTGACATAAGGATTCTAGCTCATGGCCAGTTAGAGCAGATAGAGATTCTCGAACGGGAAAAAGCGGCACTCGACATCTATCAAACAAGACCAAGAACAAAGCAATACCATTCCCTCGGGAGAAAGTCCTGATGATTGCCATGAATGCTGCCCTCAAGGACGTGTACAAGAAGGGACCCCCACAAAGGGGGAGAGAGTCGACTGAGATGATTGACGGGAATTTCACCTGCATTTGATCTCCAATTCTTGTTCACTCCGGATGATCATTTTAGGTGAATTGTGACCTAGTACGATCGTGTCGGGTGAGCAACCACCGGTACACTAAACTAGTTTACACCTAATAAATCAAAATCAGATTTATTTATTTATTTTTCACCCAAAATAATGAAAATATAAAAGAGCACAATTCAGCTCCGGTGACCTGCTCAACTAATAAATCTTGTTCCTTGCCCAGTTCAACTTTTCGCCGGCATCTCTATTTTGTAAATCTCCGATGGAGGACGGCGGACGACGTGCAATTCAAGGGCAAGTCGGTGATCGTGTGAAGCTCAACGTCGGCGGCAAGCTCTTTGAAACCACAGTATCCACACTTCGGTCCGGTGGACCAGATTCCCTCTTATCCGCCTTATCGAACCGGAACTCCGAGGATCCGGTTTTTATCGACCGGGACCCAGAAATTTTCTCGGCTCTCTTAGCTCTTCTCCGGTCTAATCGTCTACCTTCGACGGCAAAACGTTTCTCCAATCAAGAACTTATCGATGAAGCTGTTTATTACGGAATTGAATCACAACTCAGATCTGCCCTCGCCCCGAGTCAACTCAGTGGAATCGACGCGTCACTTTTCTCAACCGTTCGTCCTTCCTCTGATGGCGTTGTAACGGATTTCGACGCTGTAGATTGCGATGGCTCCGTTTGGGTTGCTCACGGCGGACAGGTTTCCGTTTATGATTGGAGTTTGACCCATACCGAAACTATTAGGACACACCTTGATTACATCAGTTCCATTCGGAAGGTTGGACCCGATTTGGCTGTTGTTGGTTCTGAATTCGAATCGGGGCTCCACTTATATAACTTGGCTAATGGCCGTAGAGTTGGGTCACTAGAATGGACCGACCCGTCTGACCCGAGAATTTACAAGGCCCGAGTACACGCTGTTGTTGACTCGCCGGATTCTGTTTTTGCAGCCTTCGAGTGTCAACATAGAGAAAATTGTGTTCTGAGTATTGATAAGTCTACGATGAAAGCGGTGTCGGAGTTGGGAAGACAATCTGGCAATTCGGCGAAGTCAACTGTTGTCGGGAAGTTGACTTTTTTGCCGGAGATTAATGCCCTGCTTGGTGTTTCAGTTACTGCCGGAGCTTTTGGTTGTTCTGGTTACGTGCGGTTGTGGGACTCCAGGTCCGGAGACGTTGTGTGGGAGACGAATGAGCCGGGTTCAGGTCGGAGCAGCCGGTTCGGGGACTCGTTTGCTGACATTGACTTTGACCGGGAGGATTTGACTATGTTCAAGATATGTTCAAAATCAGGTGATTTGGCTGTTGCAGACCTTCGAAAATTAAGTGAAGATCCATGGGTTTATCTGGAAGAGAAAAATCCATGTATGAGGCATGCAGGTGGTGGAACCAGTAGCTTGATTCATTGTTATAGAAAGCAGGTGTTTGTGGGAAGAGGAGGAGAGTTGGAAGTGTGGTCAAGAATGGTGGAGCAGGGAAGTGATGTTGAGAGGGAACGGTTGTTGCATGAAGGATTGTACAGGAGGAATTATATGGATAAAGTGGAGGATGCTGAAAGAGGGATCATAAAGAAGATTGAGGGAGCTGGAGATAGGCTGTTTGTTACTAGAGAAGATGCTGAGGGGATTGAAGTGTGGCAAAGTTCTCTGTTTTCTGGTGCTGTTTTAAGTTTGTGATAGCATAGAGCTGTGACCTTTGCATATTCTGTGTATGAGCTTACATTGCCTGTTTCATGTCTGAACAGAGGAGAGGGTTTGCAAGCGGTTGATAATTAGAGTAAAACTACGAGCCAATCGATCTAGTTTGAGATTGAGCATATTTGTCGTTGCAGTATCTTTCTGAGCTGTCTGCTGCGGTTTGCAATGATCATCAATCGGTTGCAGTAGGTTGACACTCAGAGTAAAGTTAGAATCTCCCCAAATTAGTTTGAGATTGAGCAAAGTTGTTGTATCATCTGGTGTAGTTATCTAATGACAGCTTTCAATGATCATCAAGGAAATGAATTTTGTATATGGTAATTTCTTTTGGATGTCAAGTTGATCAATCATGGAACAATGTGCAAAGGTTAATATGATCATGATGATTATCTGAAATTGGGTTTCTGTTGATCCATTTTGGACATGATGTTGCTCAATCAAGAACTATAAAGGTGTGGTGCTATCATTTAGTGAAATGAATTTGGGCATCCCTGTTATCCAGAAAGGATGGTATTCAAGCGTGTTAAATTAGTTGTATCTGAGGTAGGCCTCTAACTATTGTACTTGATGCTTTATTTGTATTCATGACTTTGGTTGCTAGATTGCTGCATCATTTGTCCATCTACATGTACATGTGAGCTTGTAACTTCTTACCTTTGTTTCATGCATAATTCCACTTTAACAAGACTTGTACCATATTCCTTAGTAAACAAGGTGTAAAGGAGATTCGTAAGCATTGTATTCTTTGTGAGGATGTCCTTTGGGATTGATATGTTTGGCTCAAAAAGTACAGGAATAGGAATTAAATCCTATGATCACTCAGAACCATTAATGGGCAGTTCCAACTATTTAGCATGAGCTTCCTTGGTTGAATTATGGTGCAAAGGTCAAGGTCTCCGCTTTCACTTAACAACCAATGCTTGTGTGGTAGATGAAAGAAAGCTACTGAGGAATCTACAATAGCTAAAGCATAAAGGGAGAAGGGTGTAGCCTCCTATGGCGATCTATTGATTCTAAGTTGATGCCCTTGTTTTTCCAATTCCAGACATGTTATTTAGTTTGGGAAAAGGCTCGTGCTTTATATACTAATGACATATCTCGTTTCTATGATGTGGTATCTCGAATGACCAACGTAAAGAAACAAGAATGTGATATGTCTACATACTTGGGACAAGTGCAGGCAATCATGGAGGAACTTGAAACATTGATGCAAGTCACTGCAAACATGACAACACAACTAGAGCACAGACAGACATTGTTTTTAGTCTGTACACTCTCTGGACTTCCTGCTAATCATGATTCCATATGTGATCAAATCTTAGCTAGGCCTACCATCCTTACAATGGACGAATTATTCTCGTTTACTTCATCTTGCTGCGCCTCCCAATCATAAAGTAATTTCATCACCCACCATTGACTCCTCTATTCTTGCATCTCAAATTATTGATAAATGAATATCTACTATGGAGAACCGACGAGGAGAAGGTTATTATGGAAGATCTTGCTCTAAGTGTAGTTATTGTCACAAGTCTGGACACACTCGCGACAGATGTTATACTTTGCATGGTCCACCAGTTTTGATCCTATTGTTATAAATGAATATAAAGAATCCCTTCAAAATCGCGCAAATAAACAAACATCTCTACAGGTAGCACTTGTTGTTCAACTGAATGTTTCTGTTGCTCTGCCTGTCTGATCATCCAATAATGCTCATATTCCTCAGGCAGAATATGATGAGTTCCTTTAGTATCGAGCAAGTAAGCAAATGTCTCCGCAAGTAGCATCAGTTCCTCAACTTACTATTCCTATTGCGGGTAATACTTTTGCTTGTGTTTCATAGTCTAGTACTCTTGGATCATGGGTTTTCTCTAGTTTATTCTAATCTTTGGGGTCCTTGTTGAGTTAGTTCAACCTTATGGTTTCGTTATTTTATTAGTTTCATTGATGATTATTCAAGATGTACTTAGGTTTTATGAAAGATTGTCTGGAGTTATTTTCTGTATTTAAAAGTGTTTTGCTGAAATACAAAACCAATTTGGTGTTACCATTTGTACTCTTCATAGTAATAACGTGTTAGAATACATGTCCTCTCATTTCAGGAGTTTGACTCACCAAGGCATTATTCACCAGACATATGTCGTTACACCCCTCAGGAGAATGGTGTAGCAGAACGAAAAAATGGGCATCTTATTGAAACTGCTTGCACTCTTCTCATTGAGTCCCATGTTCCGCTGCGTTTTTTGGGGCGATGATGTCCTTGTATCTTGCTATTTAATTAATAATAGAATGCCCTCATCTTCTATTCTGAGTCAGGTTCTATATTCCATACTGTTTCCTTTGTCACATCTCCATTCTATACCTCCTCGTGTCTTTGGGAGCGGATGCTTTGTTCATAACTTAGCTCTAGGTAAAGATAAATTTCCCTTCGTGCTCTCAAATGTATCTTTCTTGGTTACTCTCGAATTCAAAAAGGGTATCGTTGTTATTCCCCTGATAAATCTATATCTTATGTCCGTCGATGTCACATTCTTTGAATCTCAATCTTACTATATATTGTCTGATCGTCCTGATATGTCTAACGTCTTACCTCTACCTCAAGTCCTACCTGTACCGACTTTTGAGGAATCTCCAATTCTAGTGTCACCTCTAACAAAACCCAACAAACCTCCACCTCTCTTGTCTTATCATTGTCTCTACATCCATCACTAGTTCTAAAGGATTGATGTCATGCGCAAGACCCTGGTCCTACTGCGGAGTTGCCTACTCCTAGCCAACCGAGCGCACTTCAAAAAGGCATACGGTCCACTCGAAATGCTAACCCACATTGTACTTTCTTGAATTATCATCATCTCACATCATCCTATTATGCTTTTGTATCGTCTTTGTCCTCTATTTCCATTCCTAAGACTACAGGTGAAGCATTTTCTCATTTTGAATGGAGGCGGGCTATGATTGATACCATGAGTAGTATTGTCTTTTGAACGAAGGTGGCCTAATGACATGTTGTCCTTTGGTGTGTCCAAGAGGACTTGTTAGACTCTTGTAAAGATAACCTATTCTGATACTAATTGTTAGAATACCGACCTCCTAATTTGCATAAAGGAATTAGTATAATCTATCTGTTCCTTTACATATTGAAGTAACAATACAATACTTTATCGTGGAAAACCCCAACTCATAAAGGGTAAAAAACCACGACCCACACCTCAATTTAGGATTTAACTTCAACTTCACTAAACTCTGAAGGAAACAACCTCTCTACTTCTAGTAGGTAGTGGTAAGGTCTGCTTTACCCTCCCTAGACCTCACTTGTGAGATTCCACTGGGTATGTTTGTTTCACTAAACTCTGAGCCTCAACAGTTTTAAGATTACAAACTTGTGTAACTAATGAATTGTAAACTCTAGTTCCTACGTATCAACAATCACCCTGAATGTTGAACCCTTCTTCAATTTTTTCTCAACTCAAAGAACAGTCTAAACTAATATGCAAAAATCACAACTCGATAATCAACAATACAAACCAACTAGACTCAAGAACTAGAAGACTTAATCCTATAGAACAGGTTTTTTAATCTTGTTTCTTTCTTTTGTCATGCCCCAAAGTCTCGTTAGGGCGGATTGGCACCCGTTAAGGCTCGGGAGAACCAACCTGCATCTATGCGTTTTCTATACATTCTATGAGGGGCTTCCACATTTGACATGCCTTTAATAAGATAAAAAGTGATAACACGCCAAAAAGAAATGCATATGACTAGGCCGTTGGAGCCCCAATGTCTATAATACGAGACATGACTTCACTTTGCTGTACATAGTCTACAAAGCTTCTAAATAAAGAAAAACATCTTATAAGGGTCGGGACAGGCCTCGCCTCAACAAACTGTACGATAAAAACATGTAAGCTCTAGACATATACAAGCCCCGAAGCAACCTGGAGCTAGGTGACCACAGCTGAATATCCTGTACTCCTACTGGGGAAACCTACTAGCACCTGTACCTGCAGCATGAAATGCAGGTCCCCCGTAAGGGACGTCAGTACGAGATAATATACTGAGTAT
>JAOTQR010000109.1:6352713-6365540 GCA_025774065.1 Solanum ossicruentum | reverse complement strand
AAATTTAGAATATACCTCAATCCCAATAATTCCAAATTAGTAATTGACCTTCATTAAGTTAATTACGGGGTCTAACATTGACGTGCCACATCATTTGACACATGAGATCAAGTAGACCTCTTGGATGAAGGGATATGGTGCCCAGTGAAGAGGTCATCGTTTGTAGCACAAACAAATGAATTTGGGCTTTAATTAAATCCAAATTTTATTGGATTTAATTAATAAACTCAATTATATTAATCTACAACATTCATTTTCGACTAATATATTTTTGAATTTAATGTGTTTTGAATCATTTCTAAAATTAAAATTTATATTTTAATAAATTTTATATGATTACAAATGTTCCCTACTTCAAATCTTGTCGAAATGTATGTATTTTTTTAAGACCAGATTTGAAATATTAATTTGATACTTGATTGGAACATTATTATTTATTTATTTTAAATAAATATTGTGAGAATATTTATTCCCTCTTTGAACCTTGCAATAAATATTTTATTTATATGTGTAAACTTTTGCAAGTTGTCACATGAAGGTGGTGCACAAATGACATCTTTGTCAGCTACCACCCTCCCTTCTGTCACGTCAAACTTTTCTTCGTCCCGGTAGAAGTAAAACACCCCATGTTATTTATTCACTTCTATCTCAAACATACTGTGAGTCCCAGTAGTGCTGGAAAATGATATTATCACCTTATTTCAATTATAACAGAAGTAGGATTAGGGGAATCCTAAAATAAGATGATAATATTTCTTTGAATTTTATTAGAAATCAATTTGTGGAGTCTCAATCCTTGTTGAATATTAATTGTTGCAGCCTCTATAAATAGATGCAACCTCATCATTCTGGAGCACAAATCAGTTTGGGAGTTGCATTATCTCTATCTCGTCAGCCAACAAATCCTTCATACGTAGGTAATTCCTTCTTCTTATTTATTTATTATTATTATTTGTATGTTCTTTTATTGTCCCTCTTTTCTTATTGTAGGGCCATAATTCAAGATTCTTCATATTACAAGAACTTGGTCTCGAGGTGTGGAGGGATAAATTCTTGCTCATGCCTTGACTTCACCACTTTGATGCTTTATGCTGTCCTAAATGTTTAAACATAGGGGACCAACAAAATGAGGCTTTACGTTGTTCTAAATATTTAAACATAGGGGACAAACAAAATGAGACTTTACGTTTTTCTAAGTGTTTAAACATAGGGAACCAACAAAACGAGGCTTTCTGCTGTTTTAAATGTTTAAACATAAGGGACCAACAAAACGAGGTTTTTCGTTGTTCTAAATGTTTAAACATAGGGAACCAACAATACGAGGCTTTCCGTTGTGCTAAATGTTTAAATATAGGGGACCAACAATATGAGACTTTTCGCTGATCCAAATGTTTAAACATAAGGAATCAACAATATGAGGCTTTTTGCTATTCTAAATGTTTAAACATAAGGGATCCCAACTAGTCATATTTTTTTATTTTGATTCTTGTTCCCTTTTTTGTTGCATGCTATCATCGATGAAGGATAACACTTTTCCTTTTATGCAGCCTGAGCAATGGTCTCCTTCAAGGACTACACTCGCTCATCTTCTGGACTTAAGTACCTCATAATTGGGTCGCAAGATAGCAAGGTAGAGACCAAGCTTTTAGTCAGAGATCCTCTAGTTTATAGCTATGTAAATGCGTGGCCACAATTGAGAAACTCATTTCATAAGAGAGATTGGACCATTGAAAGTGACCACAAATCCAACAAAGCTCCCAAGGTATGGTATCTTGAGACCCGAATCTTCCAGGCACCAATCTTGCGAGCACTCTTCCAAATTTAGGGCGTTGCATGATCCAAGAAGTGTTACGTTGGGGAGATGAAATGTTGTTCGAGGGTGAATATCATTGCATCCCTGGCCATTGGGAATAGACAGAAGATGTCATTAGCAAAAATGGGCAGAGCTTGAATGATGCTAACCTTTGCAATATTGCCGTTATTTCTCTTTTTACTTATGATCGGATCTCCAATATCATGCAGGCCTTTTTTGTGAGGCTTGGTGTCCCCAAACAAACACACTTCTTACATCTCTTAGAGAAGCATCCATATCTCTTTAGGACTTGTATATTCTTGGCGGCCTACCGATCAGTGGGTGTCCTTATGAGGAAGTGATACCTAATGCCAAAGAGCTTACAGGTCATGATGCAAAAAAGGATAGATTTCATCCTCAAACTTGTGAGTATGTATTTGCTGCCTTCCATCATCTTACTGAGAAGAAGGGTGATAGCTTGGGGATCTCTTTTAGTGACTGGATATAACTTTAGTGTAAACAAGATATCAAGTATGAGCTAGCTCCCCCGAGAAAAGAGAAGAAGGTTCGATGTTTATCATCTACGCATAACTTAACAGGTGATATATCAACGGAAGTGAGCACATGGTTAAGCCCTTAAGAGACAACATTTTCTATGCTTGGAGTTGAACACCAAAAATATGAGACTTATTTGGCAGCCTTTTTTTCATGTTGGTTATGCGTCTTTGTATTTCCCTCTGAAAGGGAAAATCATAGTCGGCCTGAAACTTTTAAGATGGCTAGCTTGATGGAGAGTGGTCGAAGGGTTAGCCTTGCAGTCCCGATCTTATCAAGCATCTACCGTGGCTTAAACAAGATTTCAAAATCTTCACAATTTGATCATATTAAGGTTTCTTTCCCTATCCATTATGTTTATGGTTGGCTTTCTCATTATCTTAAGACACATTATCCTCTTACTGGTGGACCTTCTCTCCTGAAGATGACGATATATTCTAGAGGGTGCTGCAAAATATTTTGACAAAGATAAGGTTTCCTTATGAAAATGTGTCCATCGAGGTGAAAGCCTTGTGTAGACTGCGACCATGCTTACTAGGCCTTACCCAACTTATTATGTTGATGATAACAAAGATGTAGAGTTGGATTCATCTTATTTTATGAGCTTTCACTTTAATTATCTTACCTTAAGGAAGGATGACTCCATCCTTATTGAGCCATACAGTCCCCACCGATTTTGTCATCAATTTGTTTTCCATCAAGATACTCCTGGATATATGGAACATGATATTCATGTTGAATCTCTTGAGGAGGGGCTTAGCTATTGGATAATGTGCATCTCACATACTACCATGTCAAGAGCGACATTTCCTCCTGTAGTTGATTCTGCGAAGAGGCTTTACTCCACTCGATACCTATCTTGGTGGGAAAAAATTCATGGAAAGTTTCTTGAGGATAATTTGGAAACTTTGTTAGAAAAGGCTGGGCCAAACTTCACCACTCTTTTAGGGGAAAAACTTCAAGACATCGGAGAGGAGCTCTTAAAAGTTGATGCTCCACTTGCCCCACAACCTCAAAGCAAGAGGCTCAAGTCCTCTAAGGTATCTAAGAAAGAAATAGCTCGTTGTAACGACCCCGAAATTTTGTCTATTTGAGTTGGAATAGTATAAGGAGGATTTTTGTAAGGGATTGTGGACCCATTTTTTTACATTAAGATTTCATCTATATTTTTTTTATGTTGTCTGAATAATCCATCCACTTTATTAGTGGAATGGACAATATCTAATCTTTAAAATTTTTCAATTTGTGTGATTGCTCCATTAAGGAGCAAGTGTGGCATTTGGAGCTAATGATCCATACATTATCTCCACTTATACTTTAAAATACTATTTCTATGATCACTTAAGGAATCTGTAGTATGCCATTGATTCCTATATAAATCATGGCTAATTGATGCATTGAGAACATCCAAATAAAGAGGAAAATCATCGGGCAGTGAAAAATAATAATAATTATAATAATAAGGGTGCTTAATATTTTGATAAGGGGCTATTTTAATTGTGTAGAGTTTCGACAATTTTATTGTAAGTACTCCTATTTCCCAAATCTTTTATAATAAGGTTTATTTTCGTATACTTTTAAGTATCTAATTATGAAAATAGTATATAAATATTAAGTTGAAAACAATTATGTGATGCCAAAATTATTTTTCACTACTTTTGGTATGTCAATTTAAAATAGTAATAATTTATTTCACTAGATCGTGGTGCTAAGGATTTCATACAAAAAGGGAAGGCCATAGTGTTAAATTGACCATGATTTGACTAACGCAAGTGGACTTTCAAAACTTTGTAATTCTCGTAGAATTCTCAAAATTTTCTTTCTCCTACGTGTGATATGTGAAATATTTTAATATTATAAGAAATGAGATGATTAAAAATGCGAATGGGAGTTAATGTGTTATTATGGCACTTGAATTGATAAATATGGTGAAGTGTTGAGAATTATATATTTTTGATATCTATATTGTTGTGATTGGAAATAATGAGTGAATGTGTTTGTGAAATTCATATCATATTCATTCATTCCATGACATGCATATTTGCATTGCTTCGAAAATATTGATAAAATAAGATATAAGAAATACTGGAACCGAGGTCTTTACCGGTCGAGATGCCGAGGTCTTTGCCGGTGAAGTTATAATGATATTGGGATCGAGGTCTTTACCGGTCGAGATGTTATGCCGAGGTTTCTGCCGAAAAATTTATATTGTGACGCTGAGGTTTCTGCCGGCGAATTTATGATGATGTTGTGATGCCGAGGTTTCTGCCGGCATGTTTATGATGATAATGTGACGCCGAGTTTTCTGCCGGCGATGATGTGATGTCATGATTGCATAATGGATTGCATTTCACCCATTGCATACCATTGCATAGCATGGTGTTGTTATTATGATTGATTGTGCCTTTAACTTGTGCTTTGGAAACTGCGATATAGTGAAATACTATCTTATTTAAATATTATATGTTACTGGGTCGGAATAACCTTTTGTGCAGGAGGGAGTTGTGGATGTCGACGGGGACGAAAGGAGTTTGTATATTCTATTTGACTTCCTTGTTTTGTTAGTTGACTTGCTGGGTACCGCGTGGTATTTGGTACTCACCCCTTGCTTCTACACTCGTGTAGGTGGTGAACCCAGATTGTGAATAGAAATTCCTTAAAGCTTCGAGGATTCTCAGGAGACGTAGAGAGGTAGTTGTTGTCATCTGGCTGACTCTCTTGTTCCTATTTCTTCTGTACTTGTTCTATTTAAGAAGAAGGACAATTTAGACTTGTATTTCTTGATTTTCTGTATTTCTAGGGACTTGTACGCGTGACAACCAAATCCTTTGGATGAGATTTAAGTTTATGAAAAATTCTCCATTTTAGTTATTTATGCTTCTGCGCGTTATATGTATTACCTCTTTTAAGATAAGGCTGACTTGTTCTGGTGGGATTGAACAAGTGCCATCACGCCAAATTTTTGGGTCGTGACATAAAATCCTACCAGGCATCCTGCAGCCAGACAGGCCACCTGGTGCCCTTAGTGAGCTTATTATAGATGGGTCAATGTAATATTTTTGGAAACTTTGACTGGATCCCCAGGTAGCGCCAGAAATCATGCGTTAATACCCATGAAAAATTATCGAAATCGCTTGTTTCCTGTTGCTTGGTCCATAAAATCCTACCACGCGTCTTCTGGCATCGGCGGGTTACTTGGGGCTCTTGCTGGACTCATTACAAATGATTCGGTGTAATTTTTCAAAAAAGTTGACTCTGAGCCCCAAATAGTAATCTTGGGCTAACACACACGAAAAATTACCGAATCGTCAGTTTCTTGTTGCTTGGCTTATACAATCTTACCAAGCGTCTTGTAGCGCCACTGGGCCACTTGGGCTGTTATCGGGCTTGTTATGAATGGGTCGGAGTAATTTTTCGCAAAATTAGCCCCGAGCCACCGGCAGCGCCAGAAATCCTGGGTGGAAATCGCTTGTTTCCTTTGTCTTGGCTCATAAAATCCTACCAAGTGTCCTGCAATACCGCGGGTCCACCTGGGGCTCTTGTCGTGCTCGTTACAATGGGTCGGTGTAATTTTTTAGGAAAGCTGGCCTCGAGCCCTCTGTAGTGCAAAAAACTGTGGGCTAACACCCACAAAAACTGTTGAAATAGCTAGTTTCCTGTTGCTTGGCCCATAAAATCCTATCAGGAGTCTTACAGTGCCGCCAGGCCACCTGGGGCTCTTTCCGGGCTCATTAATGAGTCGGTGTAATTTTTTGAGAAATTCGACCTCGAGCAACACCAGAAACCATGGGCTAACACCCACGAAAAATTGCCCAAATCGCTTGTTTCCTATTACTTGACCTATAAAATCCTACCAGGCATCCTCTAGCACCGGCGGGACACTGGCGCTCTTTTTGGGCTTGTTACAAATGGGTCCGTGTAATTTCGGGAAAGTTGGCCCTGAATCCGTGGCAGCGCCACAAATCGTGAGCTAACACCCATGAAAATCTGCCCAAATCGCCTGTTTCCTATTACTTAGCCGATAAAATCCTACCAGGCATCCTTCGGCACGGCTGGATCACCTGAGACTCTTGTCGGGCTGGTTACGGACAGGTTGGTATAATTTTTTGGGAATGTTTACCCCGAGCCCCGGGCAACACCAGAAATCGTAGGCTAACATCCCCGAAAAATTGTCGAAATCGCATATTTCCTGTTGTTTGGCCCATAAAATCCTACCAGACGTCTTGCGACATCAACATGCCGCTTGAAACTCTTTCTGAACTTGTTACAAACAGGTTTAGACTTTCTTCACTACCTAATTTAAAAAAATAAAAATAAAACATAAATAGTTGCAAGCATGCGCTTACTCATTCTTGCGTTCCAAACTAAAATACACATCTGCACTATGAATCTAATGTTACAGTGGATTAGATCTTCAAGTATTGCCGTGCCTCTTCTTAATAACCTCATTATTTCTAATTTTATCTTAAACTCTGCTTCAAATATACTTTTTGCACATTCCCAAAATAAATACCTTCTTTGAATAAGCACATGTTTGTATATGTTACGTTTTAAACTTATTATTTTACCAGATAATTAGTTTAAATATGTAATTACTAGTGATAATTTTGTCATACTTAAGATGTGTATATCCTTGGATAGTCGGCAAAAGGCCAAGGGAACAGCGTAGGCGTTACGTTGGGTGGTCAGACATCTCAAATAAAATGCGGTTATAATAACAAGAAAACAATGGGAGTTGTGAAAAGATCTAGTTACCAATATGAGTGGATTTAATAGGGTAAAGTAAGAATGGTGTTATCATGGTGCTCTTTTGGGGTCAGAATATTTCATTTTTATTTATCCATTAAACTATTTTTGGAGATTCAGTATTCCTTTATTCATATTTATTTATTTATTTATTATATTAAAAATATGTATCTAATAATATTTATTTATTTTTATAAACTATACTAAAAAATAAATGTGCAACAATACTTCTCTATTTGATGAAATCAAGGGATAATTTCACACTTATTTCCTAATTTACCCTTTATTTTTAACTATAGTTATTTTTCTGTTATATTTTTCAATATATTATATTTATTATATTCAAAGGGTGATTTGGTAAAATTATTCCTATTATTTATTATTTTTAATCCATGTATCAAGTCAATAATAGACAATTATTATTGTATGGAGAGAATAATATTTATTTAGTTTATAAAGTCAATTAATAATTTACTATTTGTATCTATTTTACTCTTGTTATTAAGTAATATTTATTTTTCAATGTTAAGATGACTTATATATAGAGGATGATTTGATAAAATTATCTCTATCTTCTTAATTTATGTACCAAGTCAAAAGTGAACAATTAATGTTAGATAGAGGGAGTATAGCATATGCTCTGTGTGTCAATTTGTTCATCTTTTTATTATTAATCCACTTTAGAAGGAATAGGCTTTTTCATTTTTATTTAATTTTTTAAATGATATATTTAAGACTACAAAATGAAATGGCATTTTGATAAATCATGTACATCTTTAAGTTAAAACAATAAGAATCAAAATTTTCTTTATTTTCTTAAACTTCATTCAATCCAAACTCTTGAACTGAAACAAATTCGCAGTAGATCGCAAACAGTGATCTTCGCTATCTAATGAATGCAGAGTCCAGTTTAAATTTGCTCGCCATGCATCCACCCTGAATATATGCTTCAACAAGAATTACATAAAGGTAGCTTAGAAACCTTTGGAAAAATGTTCGCTCCTAACCTCACTGATAAAGCACATTACATAGTTCAGAGATTAACAACTTGCTCACATAGTGAATTTGGCACCAAATGGATAAATATCGAATAAATGTAATATGATAAACGTCTGTTAGCATTCCAATCTTCCTTTTTCCTTTCAGGCCTATTCGAAAGAGAATTCAAAGCCAGAAAACAAATTGAAGTGGAGGGAGTACTTAGGGAAGAGTAGTAATATTTATTGGAACAACATGTAGTACAAATAGCCTCATACCAAAAGGGAAAAACAGGACCATCATTCATTATTAGGTGATATACAAACCTTTTTTTCCATCACTGTGAACTAGTTTTCAGCCTTCAAGCTCTACTTTACAGAAACCCAAACTTGCAAAGAACTTCAACAGAATTTTTTTACTCCTTTGCATATCACTTGCAAAGACATTCATGGGATTTCCATTGGACCAATCTCCTCCTCCTTCAACCAATTCAGACTTTTCTATATCTGCTTCATTCCCTCTTCTCACTTCTTGCTTCACATTAAGCATCACCTTTTCTGGGGTTTCTCTAGGATGTGTTATATCGGTTGCTACCTCTTCATTTGTACTCAACTGGACATTTAAAAGTGACAGCACATCAGAATTGACAAATAAAGAAAATATCAATCAACAATCAGAACTTTAAATAAGCTATGTAATGCCTTAGAGAACTACAAAGTAAGTCTCATAAAAGGTTCAATACTTTAGGTAAAAGGCCATTGAGTAGTTAAGATATGCCAGATTCCACCAAGTATACAAAGGGAGCCTAACTATACATGTCCTCCGATTATATCTTCTAAGTTCTAAATCAGAATAACAATGCATACAATACTTGGATTCTCGATGTAGATGCAACATAATTGGTTCTCATCCTTCAAAGACAATAAGTGTAATTAGAGCATCCGTCAACAAAAGGATCATCCTAAGATGATCATCTTGTGGACATGATGAGGTTACAAGTTTTAATTTGTGTGTCTAACTTGTGTTCTAAGAACCTCCATTGTTACAACTTACAATGCAATCAAAAGATCTGCTATTATCAGTTTTTCTAGAGAAAGCATTTCGAGAAAGGAAACATTTGTTCATTCTTGGTAATTCAAGCACATCAAGCACAAATGACTCGATATAAACTGGTCAAATGTATCTATATCATTGTACGAGAGCTTATTTATTATGAAGACAAACTGAGAGGAACTACATTTGCGAAAGACACTTCTTCCTCCATACACATATCATTGTTAACTGATATGTAAGGGGACACCATCACTTGCCAAGCTTATAAAGGAAGAGACTTTTAAGAGGTGTTAAGCAGTTACCTCTGTCACATTGAACTCCTCCAATTTCAATCCAATTGAGCCCTCAGCAACAACTTTTTCCATTTGAACTTCATTCAACTCTTCACTATTTGATCCAAGTGAGCTCTCAACAACTTTTTCCATGTGAATTTCATTCAACTCTTCACTTTTCAATCCAAGTGAGCTCTCAACAACAACCTTGTCCCCGTGAACCTCCGAGGTTAAAACTTGTGTTAGGCCAGGAACCAAGACAGGAACTCTTTCGTCCTCCACTACGATGGACTCATTTTTTGAGCTCAACACCTCCTCATTCTCACCAATAGCTTTTGCGTCCATTGTGTTATCTTCATTTCGACCAGTGTTCACATCCTCGTTTACTTCAGTGATATTTTCCACAACAGTAGCTAGAACTTCATTAGTTTTTTCCTCGTTTACATTATCTTCTAGGTCAACAACTGATGGTGGAACCAGATTCTCAGCTATTAAAATTTCAGTACTAACCGAAGATTGTTCTGCACCAGGTTCCTCTTCTACAATTGTCTGCAGCTCAGCATTGTCCCAATCTTCAGAAACTGTTATCGTGTTCTTCGTTTCCCATGTTTGAAGAATTCGATCAGGGCCTTGCTGCCACAAGATAGTCTTATCATCCACTGTCATAATGAACTTGTAGCTGATAGTTTTTCCACTTGGGATATCCTAAAATAGTACACAAAAGTAGAACATCCATAAGTTAATTAAAACGTTATTAATGATCGTTAGCAACATGTTTTTACCAACTCGACGTTCCAGACATGTCCCTCTGACCATTCAAGTGGCACTGCATTTGATGGATCCCATGAACCAAGCATTGGATCATCGCCCACTATGTGGAAATGCTGGCCAAAGGAGCATTCTTTATTCAATTGAAATTTTACGCGAACTGATTCGGATTGATCTAGAAAGAAAATGACAATATCAAGTTGATTTAATATTTTGGACAAGATTAAGGTACAGTAAAAGCAACTCCTACATCTAAGACAATGTCACAGGAGGATTGACTTACTTGTATCAGTTGTTTCTGTTTCTTCACTCTGAGTATGTATCTGAATGATTTAAAAGTTGAACATCAATTATATTGGTTAGTTTTGCCAAAGAAATATAAATCTTCATCCAGTTAGTGTGGATGCCATTTATATATAATACACTAAAGATTCAACTATAATGATAGACTCCAACTAGAAAAGTGTTAAAAGTCTGTCCCAATCTTAAAATAAAAAAGGGCAAGCCTGGTATACTAAAGCTCCACTTATGCGTAGGGTCGGGGGCCAGATCTAATGTACCTAACTTTAGATTGCAGAGGTTGTTTCCAAAAAAAGGCAAACCCGATGCACTAAAACAACAATCAACTGACCGCCTTTTGATGTCCTATCATTATTTAATCAAATGATTCACAGCCATATAAATGTGTATGATTTGTTTTTAGATTAACAAATTTTAAAGATCTTAAACTTCGCATCAAATCAAACAATGCGGAGAATAATTTCTTATTCTCAACTACAACTAACTTCACTTTGAGAAGAACAATTTTAACTCTACACATTTTGCATCATATTGCAAGCCAACACCTTTCTACTCAAATTTAAGTAGACAGAAACAAATAAATGGGTTTTTGAGACGAGGGCTACAAGAAACAGCCTCTCTACTTCTATTCTACTTCTATTTCTGTGATGCAGTGATAAGTTCTGCGTATCCAGACTCCAGTATGTTGTTGTAAAACAAATAAACTAAGTGTAAACTAGAAATATGTGAACAAGGCTAAAAAAAATTTCCTCAACATAAACTATTTTAGTACATAAATCAACCCCCAAATAAAATTGAAGCTAAACACTTATTACCTGAGAGTCAGAAGCACAAGAAACAGGCTGAATAGATTTGTTCTGAACAGAACATGAGCTGATACTAACAATCTTGAAACTTGACAATCCAAGAAAGCAAATTTCTGATTTTTTACTCAAAGATAAGGCTTTCCGTTTATGCAAAATCTTATCCGAACAAACCCCTTTTAAAGATGACCCTGTTAAAGACTCCATAACTAAAGTTTGAAGCTTTTTAGCCAACTGGGGTTCAAGAAAAAACAGTAAATAAGAATGATGATTATGTTTTTGTTTTCTCCATAAATAAGTGCGTTTGTTGTGTATGGAGACTGGTGGCTATTAATTAGGGAGTGGAGGTGGGCTTAATTTAAATATTTCCTCGGTTTTGTTTAAGGAAATATTAGAGCATATAATTTCATATCATCTTTACCCTTTTAAAAAATTATAATTTTTTTAAATAATATAAAATTATAATACTTATTCATACAAATTATAATTCTTACTTCTCTATACTATAATTAAAATCTCTTAGTATTTTTACTTTTTTTATATATATCACTAATTTCGTTCTTTGTATAAAAAAATATTTTTGATAATTTTAAAGAAATTAATATTAATTGTAATTAGCTTCAAAAGTATGAAATTTGTGTAAAATGCTCATTATTTAATGTAATATTATTTGATTTGATAGTATATTAATTTATATTTTAAAATAATTTTATTGATAATAGAAGTAAAATTTAAAAAATTTAAAATTATTTTTTATTATAATATGATACGATGACCAAAAAAAAGGTGAAGAGTGTTGGGTCCAGCGAAAACAATGCCACGGATAAAGTACCAGGTGGCTTAAACGTCCAGGAATCTTTAGCGATAATTAGAATCTCATCGGAGGTGAATTCAAGATAAATTATAATTTTGAAATTAAATTTTTTTAAATAGAATTTTAATTTTTATTTGTTAATTTAAATTTTGTTAAAAAATAAAATTTAAAATTTTATAGATTTAATATTTTAAAATTTTAATATTAAATCTCATTTTCTCAATTAAAATAGAATGACTACATATACCTTATTAACTGATAATATAGATCACATATATAAGATCATAGTAAGTTCATTATTAAGTTCATTTCGATAATGATAAACATAATACTAATAAAAACCAAAAAGCATTTCTGTATCTTAATTTATTTTTTTTTTGAATAGAAGTAGGAGAATCATTTGTAAGAAAAAAACTTATTATTAAAAAGAATGCGTTTAAAAAGAGATGAAATAATATATTTATTTGGATAAAGATATATTTGACTTATTAAATAATAATAAGAGTATGTATAAATTAAATTATTGGTGTTAAAAATATTTATAAGATCAAACTATCTATTTAGAATATTTTGTTTAGTTTTCAATAATTTAAAAATATTTTCTTTTAACATAAATTCTATGCTAAAATTATGAATTTAATTGAACCATATCAATGTCCGCTTGTCTAAGTTGACTAAACTGTTTAACGCTATTAGGGAGACTGGTAGGATGCCTGAGGAATGGAGGAGGAGTACAATGGTTCCAT
>JAOTQR010000109.1:6333818-6352613 GCA_025774065.1 Solanum ossicruentum | reverse complement strand
TATTTCGATATAAAGAAGTATCTAGAAACAGGGACCTATCCAGAGGGTGCTACCTCCGATCAGAAAAGGGCCATACGGCGGAAAGCAAACAATTTCTTTCTGAGTAGGGAGATCCTTTATAGGAGGACTCCAGATATAAGTCTCATCCGATGTGTTGATACGGCAGAAGCCATGAAGCTTGTGGAGCAGGTATATGCCGGGGTTTGCGGTACTCATATGAACGAACTCACCTTAGCAAAGAAAATCCTCCGAGCTGGTTACTTTTGGATGACCATAGAACACGATTGTTGTAAGTTCATACAGAAGTGTCATCAGTGTCAGATACATGGTGATTTGATTCGTGTTCCTCCTCATGAACTCAAAGCTATGAGTTCTCCTTGGCCATTTGTAGCTTGGGGCATGGATGTGATCGATCCGATAGAGCCGGCTGCTTCTAATGGACATAGATTTATTCTGGTTGCTGTTGACTACTTCACTAAATGTGTAGAGGCAGTCTCCTACAAGTCGGTGACAAAGAAAGTAGTGGCTAATTTTGTGTGCAATAATTTGATATGTCGATTTGGGATACCAGACTCCATTGTCACTGATAACGGATCGAATCTCAATAGTAACTTGATGAAAGATATGCGAGCAATTCCATATCAATCATCGAAATTCGACAGTGTATAGTCCTCAAATGAATGGATCTGCAGAGGCCGCCAACAAAAATATCAAGAGGATTTTGAGGAAAACGATCGACAGACACCGAGAATGGCATGAAATGTTGCCTTACGCTTTGTTGGGATATCGCACAACCGTCGAAACATCCATTGGCGCAACTTTGTACCTGTTGGTATACGGAACAGAAGCAGTAATACCAGCCGAAGTGGAAATACCATCATTGAGAGTTATACAACAAGCCGAGTTGAGTGATGCCGATTGGGTTCGCAATCGGATCGAGCACTTGGCTTTAATCGACGAAAAAAGGATAACAGTCGTTTTCCATGGTCAGTTATATCAGCAGAGGATGATTCGTTCCTTTAATAAGAAAGTAAAGCCTCGAATGTTCAAGGTGGAACAATTGGTGCTCAAATGTATCTTTCCCAATCAAGATAAATACAAAGGAAAGTTTGCACCAAATTGGCAAGGCCCATACATGGTTCGCAGAGTGCTGTCAGGAGGAGCACTAATCTTGTCAGAAATGGATGGTCAGGAGTGGCCAAGACCAATCAACTCAGATGCAGTCAAAAGATATTACGTTTGAAGATTTAGAGTTCGCCTTTACATTTTTCTTTGCAATTATACAATTTAGCATCTTATTTCATTCTTTCCCCTATGTAATGAACTACATCTGACCTGAATTCTCAAGAATGAGATACGTAGGCGGCCTATGTCGGCTTCGGTCATCCCTATATCCCCTTATTTATTCTTGTTACTATGAACTACGTTTGACCTGAATTATCAAGAATGAGATACATAGGTGGTCTATGTTGGCTTCGGTCATCCCTTTATCCCTTTATTTGTTCCAGTTACTATTGGAACTACATTTGACCTGATTCTTGGCTCAACGGGATACGTAGGCGCCACAACGGCTCGGTCATACTCCCATAAAGGTAACTGGGACAAAATTTTTTAGAAGAACTCAAAAATTCTGAACAAAAAGGCCTTCCGCAACGAATCGAGGTTTAGAGCACAGGAAAGCTTCAACTGGGATAGAATTTTTGAGAAAGATCTCAAAAATTCTCGAGGTGTTTCGTTCATTTAAAGATTTACGTGACATGACATTTGACAATTTCCCAAAAACCTTTTTTCTAAATATGTTTTTTATATATATTAAGTATTTTGTCAAAATGTATCTCTTATATCTTTTGTCTACCAAAAGTGGGAGATCAAAGCGTTCATCGGAGACAAGACAAGGAGAAGAAAACCAAAGAATCAACACAGATCAGTTCATTTTGAAACTAAGAAATTTTCTTTAATTGCAGGGAAAATCTTTGCAGGCTTTGTTTATAACTGAGATAAACGGTTTCACTTAAGCCCAATGAACCATTACATTTTACTTTGATTTTCCAAGAGGACCATTTCATCATTCATAGCCAAAAGGGCCATTCCATTCATTGCCGAGAGGGCCATTTCATCATTCATAGCCAAAAGGGTCATTCCATTCATTGCCGAGAGGGTCATTTCTTCATTCATAGCCAAGAGGGCCATTCCATTTTATTATTCATTGCCGAGAGGGTCATTTCATCATTCAGAGCCGAGAGAGTCATTCCATTCATTTCCGAGAGGGCCATTTCATCATTAGCCAAGAGGCCATTTCATTTTTAAGTTTCCAAGAAGGCACTACATCTTCAAATGCCAAGAAGGCTATCTCATCTTCAAGTTGCCAAGAGGGAACTACACCTTCAAATGCCAAGAAGGCTATTTCATTTTCAGATGCCGAGAGGGCACTATATCTTCAATCGCCAAAAGTGCCATTTCATTTATTTCCAAGAGGGCCATTTTTATTTCATCATTCGTTGCCGAAAAGACCATTTCATCGTTCATCGCCAAGAAGGCTACTATATTTTATCGCTGAGAAGGCGTTGCATTTTCAACTGCCGAGAAGGCATTACATCTTTAACTGCCAAGAGGGCCATTTCACCATTCGCCGAGAAGGCCATATCATCATCCATTTGCCAAGAGGGCCATTTCATCATTGCCGAGAGGGCCATTTCATCATTTATAGCCAAAAGGGTCATTCCATTCATTGCCGAGAGGGTCATTTCATCATTCATAGCCAAGAGGGCTATTCCATTTTATCATTCATTGCCGAGTGCGCCATTTCATCATTCATAGCCGAGAGGGCCATTCCATTCATTGTCGAGAGGGCCATTTCATCATTAGCCAAGAGAGCCATTTCATTTTCAAGTTGCCAAGAAGGCACTACATCTTCAAATGCCAAGAAGGCTATCTCATCTTCAAGTTGCCAAGAGGGCACTACACCTTCAAATGCTAAGAAGGGTATTTCATTTTTAAGATGTCGAGAGGGCACTATATCTCCAAACACCAAGAGGGCCATTTCATCATCATTTGCCAAAGAAGGCCATTTCGTCATCCGCCAAGAGGGATATTTCATCATCATTTGCCGAGAGGGTCATTTCATCATTCAACGCCAAGAAGGTCATTTTATTTTACTGTCAAGAAGGCATTACACTTCAAACTGCCAAGGAGGCCATCTCATTTATTGTCAAGAAAGCATTGCATACTCATTACCGAGAAGGCTATACAATGATCACCTTATATTGATTTATCATCCATCATGTCAAAAAGAAGAATAGACGTCAAATAGGATTAAAGATGTCAACTCTAGCTAAAAGTATGATTTCACTAACGTTTTATTTTAGTCATGTCGAGATCATCCGAAAGGATAAATTCTCAAATTAAACCACAGGATTGGACGTCATCAGGTAGGACGCAGCACAACGTGGAACTTTTTCTTAGCAGCGAACTGGAATATAGTCTGAAGGGGGGGTCAAACCCTTCGGGCACGAGCTGAGAAGCGACTACCACCACTATCTAACCACACCCCTGTCAGAAGGCATGTGGAAATTCCTATGAGTCCATTATTTTTCAGTTTCGCCTTTGGATACTCTCGACTCTCGCAAGAGGCAATTTTCCGATCTGAGTGACAACGTTTCACACCTTAATTTTTTTGTCATTTCTCTTGAACCAGAGGTCATCTCCAAATAAGGAATTTCCTCTTCAACCGATTGAGTTGAACTACAAGCAGCCTGATTTCTAAGTCCAAGGATATATAGGTGGGCTCAACTTTGAAAACTCGGCTACATTCCAACATTTACTCCTAAAGTCTCAATTCCAAGCATCCTAATCTCTCTATAATTCGACATTGGGATAGCTTCCGAATTCTTTCAGACTCGTGCGTAAAATCAAGCATTTTGAACTACAAGTGGTCTGAATTCTCTTGCAACTTGAGATATGTAGGAAACCCAAATCCAGGGTCCGGCCATAATTTCTCAAAGTCAGATTTTTTTGGCAGATGAAACGTGGTCAGCTAAATTGGGTTAGTCAAGTTTCTTTGTCCACGATCTCTTTCATCGATCGCACCCAAAGAAAGGGACAGCTGTTGACACCCAATTTTTACCCTGCACGGTGTCAAATTAATCATCGATGCTTTTATTTTATTTAAACAATTTCAAAAAAAATTATATCCGTGCCTGGGGGCCACGCGCCCCTAAGTTTCCCTTTTCCCTTTCTTTCTCCCAGCTCACGCGGCCCCAATACCCATTTTCCCTTTTCCTCTTCCTTCTTCAACCAGAAAAACCAAGAAAACAAAAAAAAACCAGAAAACCCAGAATCCCAACAAATCTGATTTCTCCCCAACAAATCCGGCGAACAATATCGTCTAAATCCCTCAATCAATAGTGGTTTTCAATTCGTTGAGAATTTTGCAAAATCACAAAATTTTATTGCCTAAAGGGAGGATTTCAAATTTGGAATTCAAAATCTGACCCCTAAATTCCTCGATTCGCCCTAAGTTTGGGAACTATATAATCTCTTCTCGTTCTTCGTTCTCAACAGCGGTTCTCAACCTCAAAAAATCCTAGAAAAACTTATTCAATTTCAACAGCTATTTTTGTTCCTATAATCCGAATAAGTTCACAAATCCTCAAACTTATTTCTGAGAAGCTGGCTAGGCTTTGAGGGCCTTGAAATTGAGTATTTTTGGTCAAGAAAGATGTAGACGAAACTCTTGGGGGTGGAAAAACTTCGTCAAGCTTCTCGTCTCAGTTTCGCTGCTCCAAAGAAGGTAATACTCCAATTTCACTTTTCCTTTTCGAGTCTCATATATTGTGTTCAAATATGTAAAACTACACCAAAGTCGTCATATTTTGCATTTCGTTTATCTTGACTGAAATGCCCCACTGTGATGGGTGATATTGATTTGTTGTTGTTATTACGAAGATTCTTGTTAATTCTCTGAGCCCATTCTCGCATCTTAGCTTTGCTAATATCCTGATGATTTTAGATCAGAAGTATGTGCGTAGGCCACTGTGTGCTAATTAAAATTGTTGACTAATGCCTACTTTGTTTACTATTAAGTTGCCAAGAATCGGGTATAGTTGAAGTAAGTCGTTGATCTTTGAGAAATTTGAAACTTGGATTATCAGGCGTCTGTTTAAGATTTGAAACTTGGATTGTTAGGTGTATGTTTATTTTGATCATCAAACTTCAATTTTGCTCAAGTTCGAGTATGTTCTTCCAGTTAGATGGTTTTAAAATCTTGATACTTAAAATATGTACATGCTTATTTTGATCACTAAAATTTCAATGTTGTTTAAATTCAAGTGTGTTCCTCCTTGTTTTTAATTGTGATATTGCTATGCAGTTCACTATAATGCATTTGTTCTATTTCAAAGTCCCCTCTTGATTGTACGTTAAAATGTGAATCTAAAGTTTTGGGTTCAAGTTCTTCCTGATCTTGTTTGTATCTCTTCTTCTTGATTTTGTGCAAGCTCAGAATGTTTCAATCTCTTCTTTAATCTCTGTTATTTAAAACTGCTTCCAATCTATCATTTGGACTTGTACTGTAAACATAGTATGGTTCTATGTCTACTTAACTTCTTTATGTCATAATCCTGCTGCTAACTGATAGCTGTTCAAGTTTTCAGGTATTAAATAATCATATTGAGTCCATGAATGTTCAAACTCCAGATTTACTCGCACTATGATATGTATATCTACTCTTTTTTGTTCAATCCTCTCTTCTATAATTTCCTAATATGTCAAAAACGTTAACTGGTTGTTTCCCCTCTATTTACAGTTAAAGCCAAATCAAGAATCAAGACAAGTATTGAATATTTATACACCTGCTATATGTTGTAATACCCCATTTCTACTCTATATTGTCAGATGCACTGTTTTCTCTATTGCTGTGACATGATTTTTCTGTTTATTGTGTATATCTGATGAACTTCCCTCTGTTATTTGTCTTTTTTTGTGTTATTAGGTGTTACATCAACCTACTTCGAGTCTTGTTGAGTTTTTGATGCAATATAACCAGTGATAGTGAGTTTGGCCCAGAACTGCTAGTCAGTGTTGAGTCTCTACATGTCATTTGAGTTTTGCTTTCCTGTCTCTGAGTTACAAAGCATGTCTGCTTGATTTGAGACTGTTTATTGGTTATATTATTTTGGATTAAAATGTCACTAATCATTGTCTACTGGAATTTGCAGGAACGACCCTTTTAGCTGTTTAAAATACTAATGGTTTCTCCTGGTTGTAATTGAAGTCTTCTCATTAAGAGTTCATTTGGGAATGTGGTTGCTTGCTGCTATGTTTTACTCAAAACTTGTCATACTCTTGCTATCATATCAGTCAATAGATATCTACATCATCGCGTTACCACAAACATGAGTATAAATACTTTCCTTCTTTCATACCCTAGTCACAACACATCATTATATCTGAGTTAACATGCTTTTCGTTGGGTATTTAAAATTTGTTTATATGTTTTATTTATTTTATCGCGGTTGAAATCATGTTTCAATTAGCCCCCTTGTTCATATACTAATTTATTTCTCTTTTCCTTTGTATGAACACTCTTTCGGGAGTCCATTGGGACTCTTCCACCCTCTTTGCATTCTGTGATAGGCCATGGAGGCCTGAGTCTTTCCTTCATTCTGTCAGCCCAGCGCATAGGAAAAGGAGCTATAATAGAAGATTTTGACGCCGATATATAGTGCATATACACCAAGTGTATATGGGGATAAATGGGCCAACCCCAAGAAATAGCAGCTGAAATTCTAGTGGGCCTGGCAGGCCTAGAACTTAGAAAATTAGGACAGGTTGATATACTGGGCCTGCCAGAGTCCCATTTGATTTTTTTTTTCTATTTCCTGTTTATTATGCATTTTGGATGATATTTGACTAACTTTAACTTTATAATCTATTGAGTTAGTTAATCTAATTAAAATTTCCAACACATCAAACCATTTGTGTTATTTTTATTTAACTTCGTTTTATTTTGAAAAGGGTTTTTGCAAAATAAATAAATAAATAAATAAATATTAAGTAAAAATATAAAAAATGTGCTTTTATCATTTTTTTTAAAGTCTAGTCAAATCTTTTCAAGTTTAGTCAAAGTCTTTCAGAAAAATTAAATCAATTTCAAAATTAGTCAATCTTTTTCAAGTCAAAGTTAGTCAAATATTTTAATCGTCGGATAACCACATTTAACGGCCATTTCGAGTGCGTAAAACCTTCTCGAAGTGGAAATGTGAACCCGAACCTGTTTCTTTGGATTTTAAAAGATTTTTCTGTTAGGTCTTTTAAAATATTTAATGGTTTCCTAGTTATCCGTAAAATTAGGTGGCGACTCTATTTTTTTTTTGAAATTTCAAAAATTGGTTTTCACTTAAATTAATTGAGTTTGAACTAAATTTTTGATTTTCTTTTCAAAAAGTCATTTTTCGGCATAACAGACATACTCATTGAAAATTTCACAAGTGAGGTCTGAGAGTAAATAGTTACAATATAATTGTTTTCTCTTCTTTTGAAAAAATTCAGAATTATCCTTCAATTAATTTTTTTCAAATATAAGTATTATATTAGGTCAGATAAGATAATTGAATTGGGTTGGATTGATTCAGATGGATGATCCATGATCCAAAAAAAATTTCATCTCCCACTTTGCATACGATGGACAAGATCCAAGCCAAAATTATATTCTGACGCGTAGATTGGCCAATTATGATCAAAACTTATTTTTTCCCTAACAAAAAACAATATATGATATCTTAACGTGCAGATTGGCCACTTTTGTATAGCTTGATTCGCTAGTGATATTGTTCGCTTTTAGCCTAGGCTTAGGCCTACACGACTTTAAAATACGTTAGTGATATATAAGATCTATTTACTTATATGCCAATATCTTTCATGTGTTTAGCCTAGCCCGCAAGGCAGAAAAAGCATTACATTGTGGGAGGATTGATTTTGTAGGGCACACTTTTAATTTATTGTTTTTCATTTTTTAGTTTTAAGGCGTTTTTTACACATAAGGAATTTGGAAAAAAATCATTTTCTTCTATTCAATATATAAATGGATAAAAAATCTCATTTTGCTTTGTCAAATATCTTATTCCTTTTATGAGATAATAAACAACTTATTTACTTTTAAACAACCAAACAATCTCAATAATTCAGTTAAGCTTTGTAAAACTTTTGTTAACATACTTAAGTAAGAATTGTTCAAATTTCAACACGTTAAAACTTTCAAATTGCTTCTCAACTAATCTTCATATATTAGGATTAATTATTTTAGTTTTTTCATAATGAAAATTGTATCTAGCTATAAGGTTCTTACAACAAACATGAAGATGTTTAAGTACTATAGAAAGTTTCATCTTTTCTATTTTGGTTTTGTCATTTACATTTTCATTTGCTATAATTCTCTGTTAGTTGATATTTCATCCAAATCAACTGTCTTTCAAATTAATATCAATTCCCTCCATCCATGGAAACCACCTTTGAAGGAAGAGACTAATGATTTAAAGGAAGAAGAAGAAGAGGATTATGCACATTTGGTGCCTCCTTATAATCTCTCAAAAAAAGAAAGAATTTCTTGGTTCAAGAAAAAGTTGCCATATTTTGAGATATTGAAGTCAACAAATATTTCAAGAAAATTCAACGGCAGAGTGAATGAATTCATTACAAGAGATTATTGTAGTGTCCAATTCTTCATGACATGGATTTCCCCTACAAAATCTTTTGGTAAAAGAGAATTCTTCACCTTAGAGAGTCTATTCAAAGCACATCCTAAAGGGTGTTTGATAATTTTGTCACACACTTTAGACTCAACAAGTGGAACTATGACTTTTAGACCTTTACTTGACTTGGGCTATAGAATTCTTCTTGTCACTCCTGATTTGTGTTTTTTGTTTAAAAATACTCCAGCTGAATCTTGGTTTATTGATCTTAAGGAGGGCAAAAAGGACCCTGGTATAGTTCCTTTGGCACAAAATTAGTCTAATTTGATTAGACTACCCGTTTTATACAAGTATGGCGGTGTTTATCTGGACACGGATTTCATAATCTTGAAGGATTTTTCAAGATTGAGGAATTCAATTGGTGCACAAAGTATGAATAGAAATGGGAAATGGACAAGATTGAATAATGCATTATTGATTTTTGATACAAGTCATCCACTTGTTTACAAATTCATGGAGGAATTTGCTATGAGTTTTGATGGAAATAGGTGGGGACAAAATGGACCATACTTGATTTCAAGAGTTGTAGAGAAGGTAAAGGATTACAACTTTAGTGTCTTGCCACCAAGAGCTTTTTATCCTGTGGATTGGATAAGAATTTAAGGATTTCTTAATGCTAAAAATGATTCAAGATGGGTAAAAGCTAAGGTGCTTGGGCTCATTGAGAAGACTTATGGAATTCACTTGTGGAACAAAAAAAGTAAAAGTATGAAAATTGAACAAGGAAGTATCATAGATAGAATAATTTCTACTCATTGCTTGGTATGTAATGACATTTAAGTTGTTAAACACTTTGTGAATTTTGATTTCCAAGATAAGTTAATATTGAGGGAATCAATGTACCTTATTAAACTTTTGAATACTCAAAACAAGTTCTTGATTTTGGTTGAACAAGGTACAAAATACTCCCTCTCTCCCAAATTAACTGAATTTTTGAGGTTTTTTTTCAAGGTTCAAAATAGTTTTATTGTTTAAAGTTCAAGATGAATGTTTGAAACTTTTTTCATATTTGTCCTTTCATTTATTGAAGTTTTATATTTTCTAGGAGATAAATTACACTACATATTTATGACTATACAATGGATAATAGTGGAAAATATGGTTAACAAATTTTCTTTGAATGATTTTCTTAACATGTGTGCATTGACTCACAAATTCAATTAATATGAGACAGAGGAGATATACAAGAAGACAAGGAATTTATTCCTCTTAATATTTCTCTATTTCACTTTCTTTCGTAAAGATCAAAGGCAAATATCATATGTATTAGATAAACAGGTTCAACTGAATTCAATAACGTAGCAGATATATAAACAAAAATTACTAAGCTTACAATTACTATTACAATTTGAATACACAATTGCAAAAATACAATGAGTTTATTGGTAATAACATAAAGGGTGGATGAACAATCAAAAATTTTGTGTCTAGTAAAGATTGTTTATCATCTATATTTCTATACAAAAATTGTCAACATTTAACGCGACCACAAAAAAGAAACCTCAATCTTCTTAATCTAAATCCACCCCATCTCCATAAATTAAATCTAAACCTAGGCAACTTTCTAAATGACTTTGTTCTTTTTAACAACTTATGCTTACCAAATCTTTGCTTTTTCTTGATGTCAACAAAATCTTGTCTTGTCAAACTTCCTTTTGAAGCAACCCCACTTGTAAATTGATCATCCTTTTGTTGTTGTTGTTGTAGATGATTCCAAGGATCATCATGATCAGAATCACTACCCCACAAAAGATGTGGCTTAATAATAGGTGATCCACTATAATCTTGAAAATATGATGACAAACTAGTATGCTCCATGTCAAATAATCTCCTTAATGATGTGCTCCCTTCTTTCATCAAATTTAATAAATTACTTTTCTTGGATGATGAAGATGATGTAGTTGAAGTTGGAGTAGAGGAATTAGAAGATGATGATGTAGAAGAAGAAAATAGAGATTTTTGGTACTCAATAATTCTTCTAATGTTATATCTTTGAGTTTCTTTTTCCATTTTCCAAAAAGAATCCACATCTTCATCTTCTTCAATAATTTCAGATGACATTTTCTTTGTATTAAAAGATGGGAATTTGGTGACTAATTAAAACTTGAATATATCTATAGAAAAAAGTGTGTTTTTTTGTTAAAGGGAGGAACCAAGGAAAGTTTAAGAATTTTTCAAAGCCGGCTGTTGGGGCAAATTTGTAGATCAAGTTGTTTTATTTGAGGAATTTTAATCAATTTACAAGTAGTTAATGACAAGATTCATTGACTTATTCAATGTTTGTGAACTAATTAATTTGTTTATGATGCTTTGTCCTTTATAATTTTTTTTTTAAATAAGGATTGATGTGTCCACATACTTTTTGATCATCGTGATGAGGACAATGAGTGCATAAAAGATGATGGGTAAGGAATTCTATTCAATTGCACCATCTTCTTATTTTTTGGAAAAAACTTTATCCATCTTTTAAAAAATATATTCATAAAAAGAATAATTTAACTAATTTATTTTATTATTCACGATATTTATTTTTATCTGTTCATTTTATTTATCTTATTTGAAAAATCATGAAATAATAATTCACTTTTAAACACATTAATCTATTTTTAATGAATTTGTAAATATTATTTACATGCTTCTTAGTTCTAGAACAATCATTCCCAAAGGTGAAGTTGAAAAAAGGACCTCACTATTTCTTAATTCTCCTGACACCTTGTTTGGATGATTGTTATCTGCAGTATTACAATGTATTGTTAGTTTAAATAAAATATTTATTTTAAGTATTATTACCTTGTTTGGATTATTGTTATCTGCAGTATTACAATGTATTGTTAGTTTAAATAAAATATTTATTTTGAGTGTTATTTAATTTATATTGTATGGTATTATTTAAGTCTATCATTAGGTGATGACAAAAAGTCTCATTTCATATAACGACTGATTTGGTGTGATTATATGATTATCTTAATATTTTTGTTCATTTTATCTCTACTTATTATTTAGTAATTATATTTTATTCTTTATCCTACTTTTTTGTAGTATCTCTGCCAGAGTCTGCACTATTCCGCTCTTCTTCTTCAGCCCCACCCTAACTCTCTCCACTCCACCCCCACCCCCAAATCCCCCTCCCTCCCTCCTCTCTCCCTCAAAATCAACCCTTTGTCTCCTCCTCAAATCCCTAGCCCCCTCCAACCAATTCTTTGAATTTGGAATCGGACTAAACAAAAAATCATCAATTTTTTCAATATCTAGGATTGAAAGTGGGTGTTGAACTTCATCAATAAGTTTAAGGGACGTAGGTATGATCTAGTTCAGCTCAGTTATTAATTGAAGATTATGAATTTGAAATTAGACATCGATCTTATCGATGTTTTCTTCCCCTACTTGATGCCTAAAATTTTAATGAACGACAAATGGATCTTATTCATTTGTAAAACTAATTTAAAATTGTGATTTGAATTTCATAAATCACAATTTTCCCCCTTAATTGATAGGTTAGCTTCCAAAGGAAACTTACATAGATATTATATTATATTATATTAAAAGAATACTTATCATTTATAGTAATAATAAATTTTTTTGTTGACCACTTACAATATATTTATAATACAATTTTGATATATATTACAGAGAATTATTTATAAAACATATATAATACAAGTTTTATTGATTGATAATATATTTATCACACACTTTAATATAGATTTAAACATTTATAATATATTTATATTATATGCATAATACATTTTTAATACAACGATAGATTTATCATAATATTGTTATGTATTGTTATTAATGGCAATAAATAATAAGTATAGCTAAAATCAGTAATTATTTTTTGAAAGGTACTCGCCCGGGTAATATTTTCAGTTTTAGATATATACAATAAAATAACTAATTTACAAAAAAATGTAGCCATGTTTTATTTATATTTTTAAAAAAAATAGTCAAAAACTATAAAAAAAAATATACACTGACTATACAATATAACTTACCAAAAGTCATATAAAGTATACGTTGACTATAAAATATAACCTACCTAAACATGAGGTATACACTGACTATATATTATAACATACTTAAAAAGATAATATAATTTAATCATACATAAAATAGACACTGATTTATACATGAAGTATACTATGGTGATTTGATGTCAATCAACTCCAAATCAAATTTAAATTCACTTAAAACGATTCATATTTTTGATATTTCAAATTTAAAAAAAAAAGGATTAGACTGAAGAATGATGAGCAATAGAAGAAGAATGACCAAGTAAGAATTAGACGAAGAAAAATGATGAAAAGAAGAAGATGAAGAAAAGGAAGCATCAAGAGTCATTAATGGCTAAATCGAAAAGAAGAAGAAGCCATTAATAATAAAATTGAAAGGAAGAAGAAGAAGAAGAATATATTTGACTAATGTTGATAATTTTGTATATTGTACTAATTTTGGGATAAAGCAAATAATTCAAGTGGCCACTTTACATTATTTGCCCTTAATTGAATTAGACCTTCAATAAATATACATTGCTATTGTGTATAAATATACATTTTCAGATTTTAACATGATATCAAATTCATATTATATTCATGTCATAGAGTATGAATTTGTATATCATTCGAATGAAGGTATGCTTTAAGAAAATTATTCTTTGAAAAAAAATTGCGTACACCAATATTAATATATTTATATTTAATAAAATCATACACTATTATATAACATAATCAATTCTCAATATTAATACACTTAAAAAGTAATTTATTTATTTCAAATCTATTTTTTATTGAACCACAAAAGATTTAAAAGAATCATAATCTGAGTGAGAATCTTTCATAAGACTTTTCACTTTCATGAGAATAGTAAAAAAAATTCTTTCAAAAATGAAATCAACTACGATCAGAAAATGATTTGAGTGAGAAGACAAAGAAGATAATAGATCAAAAAAAAAAATTCAAGAAGGCAGATTACAAATTGAATGAACTAATTGCGTAAATTAAAGAAAAAAATTTTGATTCAGTAACAAACTCCTTATTATATGCTAACTAATAAAGAATCATCAATACTTTAATTTTTTTGTTTCTTATTTTATTAATTTATTATATTAAAAAAAATATTACAACCTGTTAATATTTTATTGTTAGAACTTGAAAGTTTAAAAATCATGTTATAACTAGAAATAAAGTATCTTATAAATGTCATTTATAAAATTTAGTCTAAAAGAAACCAGTCCACATGACCCAACATGTAGAAGCCCAATAAAGTTACTCTTGCTGGCCCAAGATTTTGGGCTTTGTGAAACCCATAAGAACCCCTTCAATACTTAGCTTTCAGCAGAGCCCATGACCTTTGTCAAGTTTGACACCATTTGGTCACTCTACTATGTGATGAAATAAATAGGTAAGTTACGTAATTAGATAAACATCTGATATGTATTTATATCATATCACTATTATTTATAAAAATTATAATTTATAACTATAATTGGGGTTTTATTGTTATTGTCTCTCTCCTCTCTTCCTCTCTCTCTCGCATTTCTCTTTTCTCTACAATCTCTGAAGATATACAAATGCATATGTATATCAGTTGCATATATATAATTATTTGATAGTTATGCATATATAATTCAACAGATATACATATAAATTCGTCTCTCCACTCTCCTCCCTCTCTCAATCTCGCTCGCATCTCTCCTCCCTCTCCCAATCTCGCTTGTCAAATATACAAATATATATGTATATCAGTTGCACATATACACTTAATTCGTTTCTCTTGACTCTCGATCTCACTCGCCTCTCTCCTATAATATGTAGCTATAAATTTTAATTTTAACAAATTATATTATTTAATTATTTTTTGCCGTATTATGTTTCAAATGTTTGTTCTTTAAAAAATTCTTGAAATAAATTCTCCTTTTGCCTCAATTTACATGACACATAGTTTTAGTTAATCCTAAAAAGATAAGGCATATCATTACTTAATAATAATTTAATTTTAAAATAATTCTTCACCGTTAATAAAAAAATTTATAGCGACAAAAATATTTATAACTTATTTACCAAAAATTTTCTTATTTTTTTGAACTCATTCAATAATCAAATAATATCACATCAGTTGAAATGACAGAGTACTATGACTTTCAAATGCAGAGATGGGATGAATAAACAATTTTACTTGTTTTTTTGTTATAACAATTCTTATAAAATCAAGTAATAATTAGTTAAGCAACCAATCATTCCTAGTAAGGGTGTTCACGGGTCGGTTTGAATTGGTTATTGATCAAAATCAAAATCAAACTAATTTAATTCGATTTTTAAATTTTCAAATTCAAACCAACTTAATTATAATATACATTTATAGGTTTGGTTGTTATCGATTTTGGTTAAGTTTGTTTCGATTATTCGGTTATTAACGATATATAAAAATAAAAATAATGATACATTTAAAATGGAGAAAAAGTGATAACAGTCCATTCAAAACGAAAAATAGTTTGAACGACTGATATTATAAAAACTTTCAATCACTAAATTTACCATGAAAAAGTTTCAAAATTCACTATTTTGGCTTAGAAGAAAGAGTTAGTGATATTTCTAATCCTACCAAGAATTGTTATAGATATTTATATATATGAAATTAATAAGATAAATGTTCTCGTTTGAGCATTTATACTTTCATAAGTAAATTAAAAAATAAAAACTATTTTTATAAAGAATGTATTATATATGTATAATTATAAAATATATGAATATAATTTGTTGGTTCTGTTCGGTTATTTATTTGATTTTTCAAAAACAAATCCAAATCCAAACCAAATATTGTCGATTTTTGAAAAATTAAAACAAAACCAAATCAAAACCAAAATAAAATCAGTTAATCTAATTGGATTGGTTTGAATTTTTAATTTCGATTAATTTTTTTCCAAACCATAAACACCCCTAATTCCTAGTGTCCCACTTAAGTAAAATAGTAAATACAAATAAAACTACATTATTTTAATTGAGTTGACACCTTAACGTTATCACTTCGGCATAAATCATAAACATTTTAATGGGTTGATCAATTTTCTTTTTACTCTTTTTAAGTTATACTAGTATACGTGCTTGTGTGATGCGCGAATAATTTTGATGTACTTTTTTTATTATTTTGATTGATACTTTCTTCAAGTATAATAAATCATATTATCTCTTTTTTTTAAAAAAATGAAAATTAACTATCATATTGTTCCCCAATGAAACGTATTTATCCCTGTCTCTCATAATTAAATCTATATGTATAGTGATAACTAATCATGTAATAGTGAAATAACTTTTTTTATCTTTTATATATTTTTTCATTACATTGTTCACTATTTAAAATTATTAAATTACTAATATTTATTTTTATAATTTATTAATTAAGCATGTTTGAAAATAAATACGATTAAACATATATGTAACCTCCCTAAGAAATGATCAAAATTCAATTTTATTTAGTATAGAGTTATTTTTAATTCAATTTTTAGAAGATACATATGTAACTTCCAATTGAAATTCAAAATTTAAAAACTTAACACTAATTTAATTGTCTAATTTTGAGCACATTGAATCTTATCTAAAAAGTTTTGAAAAATAAACTTGATCTTTTTATTGTTTCAATTTATATAATAATTGTTTCAAATTAAATAACTGTTTTTACTAAATTTTATTTTTACATGTAAACTAATTTTAATAAATTTAATATTTTTATAGTTGCAATTAGAACTACAAAGAATACTTTTTCTAAGAATGAAATCCCTCAAAATATCTTCTTTATCGTTTTTATGTTCAAAAGTGTCATCTTTATTTTGGATTAAAATAAATGATATAAAACAATATCAAGATCATAAACTTTTTAAAATACCAAATTGACCTATGATACACATATTTTATAAGATGATAGCAAAATTGCATATATATAAAATTTATAATTATAACGGGAAATGCTTTTTATCCTAAGTTTGCATATATTAAACTAATTTGCTGAGTACTGATAAAAAGTATTTTAATTTATTGTTTTTAAAAGCTGGTAGTTTGAAAATATTTCTGTCGATAATATTTTATTTTTTGTTTTACAAAATACATATTTGAAATATTTAAAAAAGAAATTCAAATTTAATTTATTTATTATTTTGTAATGTTGATATGGCAATTTTGCATTTCCAATTATATAGGTAGAAGATTAAAATATATAATTGAGTTTTGAGAAATTAAGATAGTAACGCAAGTTGGTGAGGAGTTTTAGGGATGGTTTTGGGTTAGTTGTTGTTTTTTTCCTATGTTTAATTTTTTTAATTTAACCTATGTATTTTTAAGTATCATTTTATATAAGTTTTTTATTTTTTTGATAATTATTTTAATTATATATATTTTGTCTTGGCATTTTTTTAGTTTAATTAATTTTCATTGCTATCATCACTTCCAACATAAAAAATTCGCTAAGATAGAAAATTTTATCAGTAAAAATTTAATCATCCTTCAGAAGAGAAAGTGTGAAAATGGGAGTAGTGATAATATTTTAGTCTTCTTTTATCGTTTTTTATTCTCGACAGTGTTATTAAACAGATTTTTACATAATTATTTAACAAATTAAAATATTTTTGGAGATAATTGTTTTTTAAAAAATAATAATAAAATTGAAATTTTGAGAATTATTTTAATGATAAAATGTGACACTATTTTGCAACATACAGATTTATAATATATTGCTTTATTTATTTTAGGAAATAATTTTTTTTTTTTACACATTAGTATACAAATCTAAATTGTCCATTTAAAACTGCTCAATATATACCTACTTCTACACAATATTTAAAGTTATCCAATTATTTATTATTTTAATTAAAAAATAATTAATATTTGAATTATACGTTCAAAATTTTCTTCGATTATCATTTTTAACTCTCACTTAATTAATATTTTCTTCCTATTCTTCTTTTCTTCGTTAATTGTTTTGCTTTTTATTTATTTTTTCTTATGGAATTTTTAAATTAATTTTTTGGTTTTAAATACCTCATCGATAGATACTTGAACACATACTCGTAATCAAAAGAAAATATGGAATTTAATGTTATAAAGTTTATATAGTAATCGTTATTTATTTTTTAGTCTATTCTATCAAAAGCGCATTATATTAATTTTGTTACATCTCCTAATTTATCTTTTAACCTCTACTAAAATAACATATTTAATCAACAAAAATCATATTTGCTAAATTCTTAATTTAAATTTGTGATTAAGACCAATTTATCTTGTGCTAAGATTGAAAAAGAAGAAATTTAAATAACATAGAATCGTAGATAACTTTAACTAAAAAACTAAATCAAATAAAGTGCCACCAAAGAAATTTTTTAGAACGATTTACAATTAATGTTTTCTTTTTAATTTCTATTGTATGTATAAAGCACTTAAATTATATAATACTCTTTGTTATCGTGATACAGTTACGAAGAGAAAGTGTAAAAAATGATATTTTAATTATCATTTTGATAATTATCCTAAATTATTGTTAGATAATATTATAGAAAAAATTCTCAACTTGAGAGGAAGAAGTTAAATCTTCACTTAAACTGATTCCATTTTGTTGAAAAATATAATTTGCTACATGAAGGAGGTCAAAAATATAATTTTGTTGAATTTTAAAATACAATTGATTTAAGAATTTAAAAGTCCTTGGCACACAAAATGTCATATATATATAATTAACACTTCAAAACTATTGCTATATAAATCCAATTATCAAAGTGAGTTTTTGAATGTTAATTAGGCTGAAATAGAAATTTAATATAGTAGAATTTATAAGGAAATAAATTCTTATGCTCAGTTCAAAAATTTTCTCATAAATATTCAAAATTTTGTGAACAAAATTACCTGGAATAGAAGTAACCAAAAAAACATAGTAATAAATGCCCGTATGGATTAATTTTGTTACATTTCTTTGTACTTACTTTCCTTTTTCTTATATAAATAACTCAATCAAAATGCAATTATCTCCAAGAACAAAAAGTCTGTTATGCTTAATACCTTTAGTTTGA
>JAOTQR010000109.1:6307596-6333718 GCA_025774065.1 Solanum ossicruentum | reverse complement strand
ATACCTCTGTTCTTTTTTCTCTTAGCCTTTGTTTGGCAAGCTGCTGTAAGTTTTCGATGAGATCCTTAATAATATCCTAAAAAATTCATGATTTATTCGAGAAAAAATTATAAAATAAATAAAATCAGATAAGCTTTACCGTTTGAAATCACTAAATGTCCGTATGGATTGTCTTATGATTTATGACTTATGAGTAGGATTTCTATTTTATGACTTTTGGATTGTTCTTTTTTATTATTATTTTTTTGCCTTAAAAATAAGCACTAATAAACATTTTTTAACTCTAAACAAACACTTTAAAATTGTTTAAAAGCTATATTGACTGAAAAACAGTTAAAAGTAAGCCAATACAAATGGACACTATTGAAAATCCACCTAACAAAAAAAAGAGACATGAATTGATATAGTGAACAAACGTATTAAATAATTATAAATACATACCTATGATGTTGCTTTTATACTCAAAGAATCTTCCAAAAATTAAAATCATGAAATTACCGACATAAGCACTAGAAAAAGAATGTAAAAATTAGAACTTCAATTAAAAGAGACCTAAACAAAAATGAAAAAAACGACTATAAATAAAATAAGGATAAGAAGAAACTGGAGAGAGCAATTTGTATTGAGAAATTAAACTGCACTCTTTTTCCTATTAGTAGTAGTGAAAATCGTGAGTGAGATAGGATGTGCAACAGTTTTTTTTTGCAGTTTGTCTTTACCATTTTGAATGAAAATTATTTATTATAGAGGCTTAAAAAGGGAGAAGAAAATTCTTAATTAGGTATGGGTAGCTTTTAATATTTTATTTTATTTTCATTATTTGATATTGTCAAGCAAACTTCAAACAAAAACTTTGAAATTTGAGGTTGTCAAATTAAATTCTAAACAAAAATATTTGATGTTTCAAATAATTAAATCAAACTTTAAATAAAAACAATTAACTTTCGACATGCCAAAATTCAAACTTCAAACATTATATATCTGAACTTTAAAAAATAAATCAAACTAAAACTTTATATTGAAATGGTTAAAACTTGTTAAAAATAATAGAACTTGGACTATGCCTCTATAAAACTAAAGATTTTATAAACTTTTACTCAAACGAAATCTAAGTTTGACTTAGATATATAGAACATAACACAAGGAAATTAAATTTATAAGCGAAAGTCCACTAGCTAGCAACACAATTTTAAGTTTTACATGTTAGATTTGTTCACACTTAATAAAAAAAAAAAGATACTTAAGATAAATTAATATAATATTATATCCTATACAAATAAAATAAAATTAAATAGTTAATGTGAACCGAGGAAGATTACCCTGTACTTAAAGCCGTTAATAAACTAATGGTTCAGTGATGATTAGCATGGTAATATTCACAAACACAACTACTTTTGCTATGTTTTGAATTAATCAAAAGTCTACACTTGTGGAGACAAGATTTAGATCTTACCGATGTTTCCACATGCTTATGCGTATTCTTCAATTTAACATTTTGAGTCAAAACATTTTTATATGTTTACTTCACATTATATTATGTTGATCTCTCTAATCCCATCACCCAAGATTTGTTTCCTTTTTTTGGTTTTTCAAGAATTCACAGCACGGAAATTGGGAAGTCAATGCTTCAAGCTTGTTTGAGTCGAGAGTCTATTATAAATAATCTTTTTATTTTTACAAGATAAAAATAAAGATGTATTTGTTTTTTACTATGGATCACTGGAAAATTTATGCTATAGAACATGATTTATTTATTCATTTGCAATTGAATCAATTCGCTGAGAAATAGATTCTTACCAATTTATGCTATAGAACATGATTTATTCATTCATTTGCAATTGAATCAGTTCGCTGAGAAATAGATTCTTACTGCAATAGTGAAAAACTTGCTAATGTTTTTGTATAAGAACAAACTACTAAGTTTTCATTTCTCATGATTCAATCAAAATATTTATAGGACTAATCATTGGATATTTTTCAATGAAAAATGATACTATAATTTTTAAGTAGTGTATACACATAACACACCTAAATCATTAGACTTTTAAAAAAGAGGAGTCTGATTGCCAAAAACAATTATCGTGAAAATGGAAAAATATTTAATCCAATTTCGATACTGGATAGAATTTACTAGCCGTGAGTCATTACTCCCTCTATTCACTTTAACTTGTCATTGTTTCATTTTTCGAGGTCAACTTGACTAAAGTTCAAAGTTAAATTGAAATAACTAAACTTAATATTTAAAATTTAAATGGTTGAAAACTATACAGAAAAAATGTTATAAGTTTCAATCTTTCACATGTTAATATGATTAAAAAAATACATTTAAAATATTGATCCAAGTTCATATATTTTGATCTTAATAACTGAAATAGTAACGAGTAAAAACGAACGAAGTAAGTATCATATAACAGTAGTATGAATGGGGGCAAAATATCAAAGATACTTTGGTGTTCTGAATTTAATGCACACATTAAATTTGAAGTATTTTGACCAAATTCATACGTATAAACAAGTGTAGATGAAATAAAAGTATAATTACCTTTTTTTAAAACAAATTGTCAATTATATATATAGTATCATATAGTGAATGTGACCGCACTATTACAATTACAAGTACATTACATATAGTGACAGGTCAATAATTCTAATGAGAGCATTAAACAAAATGTAAGATTCAAAATCAAAGAGGAAAAAAAAAACAATTTTTTTTGAACTTCCATTTGTGTCAATATCAATATCATAGAAAAAAAAAGCACTTTTTATGTTGCAAAATTAGTATGCAAAAATTAATTAAAAACAAAAGGGGGAAAAGTATGCTACTTATTTATCAAAATGAGAAAATATAAATGTATCATTTAGGGTGCGTTCAATATGATCATGATTATAACTTCATTACGAAAAGGGGGCAATTGGCCAAAAATATTTTTTAATTTTTTTATATTTGATCAATCAAAATATTTCTCTAGAAAAATAAGTTTCTTAAAAGTGAGATGAATGAATTTCCTAATGAAAATAGGAAAATAAATTTCATAAATAACTCTTCTCCCCAGCCACTCAAAGCCTTAACTCCCGCCTCCGGCCACCATGAATCCTACTCCCCATCCTACCCTACCCATATAATATTTTATTAAATTATATATAAAAGCTCTAAGGATAATATTTATTTGCATCTCTTACCAAACACTAAAAAATAAATAAGAAATTCATTTATTTTATCAGAAATATTTCTCAGCACCAAACACATCTTTAATAAGGATTAGAGGGTTAATAAATTGGTGGGTAGCTACTTGGGCTATATTTGGACCGTAAGTTCAATTCTTACTGAATTTTGATTGGTTTCTTTATTTTTTAATAATTTTTAATACTTAATAATTTTTTTCATTATAGCTATATAATATATCAAATAAAATTGTTTTAACAAAAGTTTTTATGAGCCAACTTGAACTATATAACAATTTGATTTTCAATGGGCAGAAATTGATTGGACTAAAATGGAACCCAACCAATACAAATAAATTAGACATGTTGAATTTGATTGTGCCACCTATAATAAGGTTTCAGGTATATTTGCGTAACCTTATTACTTTTGACTTATAAATCAAAAATAATAAGTAAACATTTCTAGTTTATGATTTTTGATTTATTTTGATCTTTTTAACTTAAAAAAATACTCATAAATATTTTTTTTAATTTATTTAAATATTTTTAAAATTATTTTAATTTAAAAATATTTAAAATAAATCAATCAATACAGATTTTTTTACCATGTTTTCCTCTTTTGAAATGACATATGCACTTTATTCATCCATTTCCAAAAGTGGAATACCAAATTCGGCGACCCAACTTACATTAAACCACCTTTTTTTTTCTCTTTTCTCACTTACCTATATGCTCCAAACTTTTCCAAAAATTGACCTATAAATTAACATATAATTCCATCACACAAATAAAGTTAGATTTAATTATTCTAAAAGAAGCAGCATAACGACACCTTAATCCGGATATTACGCAATATTAATTAATTCATTAAATTTTAACATTATATAGAGTCAAAGGGTCTTCAAATCCAATTCAACACTTATTTTGTAAGTTAGAAAAAAAAGTGAGTTAAAAATAATAGAAAATTTGAAGAGACTTTAAAGGGGGAGGTTCATTGCATGTTCAAGATTTTGATAAGGCATGTGAGAGAATATGTAGGAGGAAAGAGTGGCACATGACAAGGTTTTAGCAAGCAAACGTGCATTCCATGTGAGAGCAAAAAAAAACTTTGGGTCCAAGACCCACCCCTATATTAAATTAAATTATATATAAAGAGGAATCTCAAGTCAAAAGGGTCACATCCTAAACCTATTATTATTCACTTATGATATGAAAATTATTTATAAAATCAGATCATTTATAAAATAATTATAGATAAAATATTATAAATCATTATTATCGTAAAAATTTATATAGTAATATTATATTTATGTGATCAGAATCAAATGAAAAGGAGAGAGAATGAAGTAGTAGTAAAGATTAATGCATCAAGTCATTTCAGATCAATAATATACATAACTCAAGTAGATAAAATTGTCATTTAAAGGATTTGTAGGAAGTCAAAAACATGTGAACATTTTTACAAACTTCTTAAATGATAAGCTAGAGGGTGAGGAGAATGTCGAAACACTACTTATTTGGAGTGTCTTTTATTGGAGGAATCAGAAAAACTAAATCTAAATCTCCTATTGGAATAATTTGAAAGATTCAAAACCAAAAAATTAATAATATATACTAGCAACAATATAATAGAGACGATCATTCAATATAGCAGAGCCAACAAGGTCTTAATACATTTTAATTGAAATTGAACTATGAAATCTTGATCATGGAAGAGTTGTTTTGTGCTATTAAATTACTTTTTTTCTTTTAAATTTTTGGTAAAAGATTACTTGTATTGGATCATCATACATGTGAAGATTTAATTATATAATTCTGAAACATGACTAGTAATAATGACATTGCAAAATCAAAAGGTTCCTACATACCCAACAAGGCAACAACTAATAAAAATCCTATTTTATAACAACAATCATTTACTACTCCACCAAAAGTGGAGAAGAAAAGAACTTTAAAAACTAAAACATATTGATTTAATTATCCTATGCTTTTGATAGCAAAGCATTCATCACAATTTAACACACTATTATATCTAATATTGCTGTAAGAAATTAAAAAAAATTTAAACTTCAGGAAAAAATAAGAAAATGAAAATTTTGACACACATCACATATAAGGGAAGTATTTCTACAACCCCTTGTATATAATACACAAGATATAGTCTAGGGACAATTTTGACTGTTGAAATTTTCCGAGGTGGATCTAGGTCAAGCTTCTTAGTGGTGGACGGGTGGCGCCTGATGTGGTGGTTGACTTGCCGGTGGAAGTGAAGGCGGTTTGCATTGATAACATTTCGCGAAAAGGCCAAATGTATCTACTTGTTTAACGAAATTGGTCATGCTAGCCCAACCTCCAAACCCGAATCCAACGATGAAAATCCAGACCACTATGAAAATGTTAATAACATACATAGCAGTCCAACTTGGCATGAAAAATGGTGGTTTTTCAGCTGCATTCTGCAAGTTCAAAATCAGAACAGAACACAACCTTAGTATGATCGAGCAGAACAAATATAGCATAGTTTGGAGGAAATAATGAATTAAGTAGGGACCATTATTGAAAGAAAATTAAGTAGCCAGCTCATTTCAGACATAATACTAACAGGGAGACTGTAGCTTATAACTAAATGAAATAGACTTTCCACCTATATCATATATTTCCAAATCCAAGCCATTAATGCCTTTGTTGTACCTTTCTGTCCTCCCTTCTCTCTCCCCCACCAAGTACATTTAAATAATTCGCCTTGATAATGTAAAAATTAGATCACTTACATAAGTCAATTTTCATCATCAACATTCGTAACACTTGAAAAAATCTGTATACTACTCAAATGAAGAGCCATAAGATAAAAAGAGTCAACATAGGGAATATGTCTCACAAAGCCCTCTAAAGTCCATTGTACAACAAAGACTTGATCTTAATAGGCTTGCATACTGGGATCCCATAAGCATATAATAATAATGATTTATGATGAATTCTCGTAATCCAGATGTATGACGTACGCACACATATAGTATGATTAGGAGGTAGAGAAATAAATGAGTACCTGACGAGCGGATGCTTTTCGATAAGTGAGCATATGGGCAAGAGCTGGTATGATGTAGACAGTGAAACTAACCAGAAGAGCCCCAACAGCAGAATTAATAGGTCCAAAAAATGGGAAAATAATAGCTAAGAACCATATTGGTATAACAACAGGCAATCTAGCCAATGCCCTAAGGCATATACTTCTTGTATCATGCATCCCTATAACTTTCTCCCACACAAAGTACAACGGGGTACACGCGAATCCAAACGTGATGAACTGATGAATCAACATCAGGATCACAGCAGCATCACGCCATCCGTTTTTGGGTAGAAGTGAGAACGCGTTACTATGGTTTAAAAGTTGATCACCAAATGCCCAGTAAACTGCTGAAGCTGAGGGTAGTGTTAGGGTGAAAACATACAATGTGGCTATTAAGTAAATGTACTTGAACTTTTGTGGTTTCCACATTGCATGCATAATTTCCCTGAAATTAATTTAAGCGAAAAAAAAGGTTAATCAGTTCATCATGAAAAGTTCAATATCTCATAAATATAAAAAGAATTTGGCATATATTGTATTTCTCTTAGATATAGAAGAGAATGTGAGCAGGTTAGAGTTAGTCGATGAATTGATTGAGTTGCCCTTGTGCTTCAATTATTCCTCTATATATTTAGCATTTTGTGTTTTAATTTATTTGTTTTACTTTCTTTTTGATATGTATTTTAAAAGAATTTATCATCACACATGAACAGATACATGTATTTAATTAGATGATGTGTACGATTTTTTTTAATTTATACAATACATAGTTAAAAGTTAAAATAAAATAAGAATATGGAATCAAATCATATGCTATAATTACTCAAGACATATGGTAAAGCAGTACTTTGACAAAATATGGGGCATTGGATTCTTTAAATATATACAACAATTCTAAGCTGTATTTATGTTTTTAATGAAATGAAGAATTCTTAATGGGGTGAATTTAATGACTAAATAAATCTTTGGCTTAGCTAGTCCCCCATGTACCAAGAACATGTCAAGATACGAGGATAAGATCATAGGCAATAATTTGGGAAAATTAAAGTTAGTATATTTAAGTGAAGTTAGTACATTTAAGTGGAAATAAAAGGGAGAATTTAAATAAGAATTTTGTTGGAAAACTTTTTTTTTAAAAGCAAAACCAACACCAAATAATAGAATAATTTCACGACTATTTCAACAGAGGTGCATTTTTCACTATTGTTGTGATTTTTCATGTGAAGGGAAATGTTGTTTTCCTAGCTTCCAAAATTAAAAGAAAAAGCTATTTTTCCATTATTTTGTCGGTTTTTACAAAAATCGAGATAGGAGGCAAAAGCTGCAAAGAGAAACCATGTAGAAACAAATAGCAGATAAAAAAGAAGTAAATAAATTTGGATAAAAATGATGAGATAATACTCACTTCACCCCTTTTTAGTTATTTTTTAAAATTAAATTATTATTTTAAAACAATCAATTATAAATTTTTCTACATTAACATCTTAAAATATCTATCAAAATTTATATAATTATGCTATTTATATTTTTCTCTATCTATATATTAAAACAAATAGCAAGAATAAACATATTTTTTAAAAAAAAAAACGGAAGAAAAAAGAACTTACACAGTAACAGCATGTCCACCAAAGGTGTAAAGAATATTGGTAGCACCAGTGAAATACAGCACTAGCTTTGTTGGAGCAGTGTGTTGAACATTTTCAACCTATACAAGACAAACAAATTTTCACTAATAAATATTACAACTTTTTTTTTTAAAAAAAAATTATGATTTAGTTTACCTGACCGTGAAGCAGAGCTGCAACGGTTAAGTACCAAGCAGTGTAAGTAGTCATTCCAAGGCCTAAAAAAGACCAAATCCTATAGTTGTGGAAAGATGGAATGAAAACAGTTGTAGCACAACAAGCTCCAAATATGTATGTCCATGTCCTCTTGTCCAAATGATCATTGATGTAATATATGTTACTGTTATGTTACAAGTGAAGAAAAATTAACCAATTTCGTTAAAATAAACTGAATTAGCCAGTCATGTTATTCTATACCTTGCACAAGCAATCAGTTGTATGACAGATCCAAAAAGAAGGAAAGTACAGTTGAAGGCAAGGCCTGCTGCTTTCCAGTATGGACCCAACAATCCATCAAGCACTTCAAACCACTGCAAGTAGATAGAGAAGATGAATGAATCAGAGAGGATGCGCAAAATTCAAAACACCATAACTACTATAGTGTACATACTTGGATGACATGATTCTTGAAGCTAACACCTTCTTTTTCTTTTCTGGCTCTATACTCGATATAGAGAACACTGATAAGGTATGCAGTCCAGCTACCAACAAGGCCATAGAAGACTTGTAGTACTATGCCTGATGCCATACCAAGTTGAGAGAAAGAGTATGGTAATGTCAGTAGCACTTGCGCAACCTGTGAAAAAATTAATATCAGGGAGTGGAGACTATCATAATACAGAAGATATAGTTAGTTACCTGATTAGAAGCACAACTGAACCAAGCATCCCAAACCGAGCCACCATGCCAGAGTAGACTCTTGACACTAAAAAGTGATTCATCTTCAGACTCTTCTTTACTTCCATCATGTAATTCCGTTTCATTGAAATTAGGGACAATTGCTTCCTCTGCTTGCTTCTGAGCCAACATTATCAATTTCTGCCAGATCTCATCAAAACAAAAAATAAGAATTCTCCAGATCCAAAAAATAAAAAAAGAACTCCATTTTCTTACCTGTTTCACTTGCTTTGAAACCAGATCTCTCAAGAAATACTTTCTAATTGAACTTATATTCCTTTAGTTAACTTAGCAGCAACCGCCCCAGTTCATTTATAGTGAAAACGAAAGAAGAAGCAACTTTGTTTTTTTAATCTAAAAATTTCAAAGTGAATAAATGCAAAGATCACAAAAATACACTTAAATGCTCTTCTGTGAAACTTATAAGTTCCACTGATTACTACAAAGGCGGCGAAGAAGGCCTTAAAAGTAGGAAAAAAACAGAGCTTTTTGTTGCATAAAGGCTTAAAAAAGAAAGAAACAAGGAAGATAATTGGGCAGAATTCAAGTATAGTAATAATACTAGCAGCTAATTCTAAGCTAAGCTCACTGGTTGGCAGAGGTAGTATGTATATATATTAATTGCATGTCTCATTTTTTATTTTTTTTAAAAAAATCTTTTTCATCACTGTAATCCACTTCTCATTTCTTAGTCTTAATTAAGGGTCTTTATTTTGGGTAGAAAGGAAAAGAGACATGAGAGTTTATATTGACGTTGACTAGATTCTTCATTTCTTCATCCATTATCGGAAAATAAGCTAATGTTTCATCCTAGATTTTAATTTTTGAATTACCTATTGGCTCATAAAAAGAGAAAAATTAAAAAGAACAGAGAGAGTATATCTTTAAATACTTTATAGTAGTTACAATTTTAGAAATATTTTAAGAAATGATCCAAAACTTATTCAAACTAAAAATTTTTAGGAAAAATTATAATTATTATTAATTTTTTTATATAAATGCTTTTAAGTTTCAAAATCATAACTTCAGAAACTTAAATATTTGAATTATTTTAAAATATTTGGCCAATAAGAGCTAAGAAAAACACTCCATTATTAATTCAAAAAATGGGTCAACTTATATACACAACACAACTTTACGTAAGAATTTTTTTTTAATGAAACGATATAAGAATAAATAAGATCCTTTCGTTTTTAATAGAAGATTGAGTCCTAATAAAATATTCTAAATAGAAAAAATTCTTGTTCCGAAAAACCTTAAGTTGGTTGAGTGGAAATTAGCCGTGCTCAAAATTAATAGTGAATACTAGGCTAAACAAAAACAAAAATTATACTTATTTAGTACTATAAATATTATTAAAAGAATCTATTATAATAGATAATATAAGTTATAATGATATTCGTCGCAAAAATATTATTTTTCCACTATCAAAGCTTATTGAAGTAACTCGATGACAATTTTATTCATTTTAAATAATAAAAAACAAAAAATATTAGAGAATATGTTATTTATTTGATGTAAGTACTATTTATTTAGAATGATAATAATTAGTCTTACATCTCAATTGCTTGTTTTGTGGGTGTTTGGTAAAAATAAAGTTTTTCGTAGAAGCAATTATCATTCTATGTTTGACTGTCATTTTCCTCTCTACATGTGACATGCCATTTTTTTAAAAAAAAAAATACAAAGAAGATTCCAAAATTATAGAATTTTTAGTTTATTGTATTAATTTCTTTCAAGATATAAACGACATGTACAAGATCTGCAATTTTTTGCTTCTTTATTTTAATGGTACATAAATCCATGTTCAAACAATCTAGATACATTTGATTAAATTGATAAATAAACATGGATATTATAGTGAACATAGGAAGAAAAAAAACTCTAAATATAGATGAGGAAATGTTTTATTAAAATCACAACTTTAAAAATTTTTTTTTTAGTTTAAATAGATTTAGAATCTAACTCAATATCAAAAGCTAGTTTAGACCATATTCATCATCGATGTGCATGTCATTCATTCCTCAATTACCCTCTGCATGCTCGATTCTATCGCTTTCCACTTCCTCTACAGGGATAATCTATTCGGGAATTCCCCTGAGGATTTTGGATTCAACTCAGTCCCAATAACTGACTAACAAAAAAACGAAGAATTATCCACGTTTATCCATCAAGGATGCGGGATCATAAAAAATATCATACCAAATATCTTTGTTTGATGTTTACTTAATTGTCACATTAACTTATAATTATAATCATGATCTATCATGCTAATAATTGATATTTCAATCTTGGTTCAGAATTGTAGAACTTTATCTCAAATTATAATTTAGTAATCCAAATACATTTAAGTGGAAATTCATACTTCTCTATTATTCAATTTAATAATAACTTTTTTTTGGCGTCATGTGATTATACCTTCATTTTTCATACGTTTTACTTAAGGTCATAATTTTAGCGTGAAACAATAAGAAACGTAACGCTCTAAGGTCACCAAATACTCATTTCAACTTTTTCCCTTCTTATAGTGGAAAGTAGTGGGAGAAATATTCTTAAATATCAATATTTTATACTACTATAGTACTACATTGAGTTCATTATATTTATCTGATTTTGATTTGACATAGAGTAAAAAAAATAAAAAAGATTTTTGATTTCTGATCTATAACTAAATATATATACCAAAATATATTTTAATCTTGTATTCTTCAACAAAATTATAGCGGTGCTCAATAAAAAAAAAAGACATTTTTATAAATGAATTATAAAAAAAAATAAGATAAATAGGACTATATGATAGGAGAACATTATTTTACTTTAAAATAGAAGAACCATTCATGAGATTTGTGACCAACACGCTAAGGCGCGTTTTGTTAGTTTGTACTCTAAAAAGAACGTGTACTAGTATAATTTAAGTGGGTCTTGGCACTTAGCTGTAAAGCCCACTATTTATTTGCAGACAAATTATTTAATGTAATTACATAATTCCATTTCATAATTATACTTTAAAATTATAACAAAGCCTAAATACATGTACATTTTATAGAAACTATAATTGATACATGTATCCCTAAAGCGTACACACATTTCTTGTATGTGTGTGGTATGTATATGCTATTACTGTGTATATTTAATATATCAATATATATACATTAAATTAATGAATTTATATATACAATGATACCTGTATATATCATGATCATACAACATTACAAAATATATAATATAAAAAAAATTTAAAATTATATATAAAAATTGATCTCATTTATTTATGTTAGTTCTTAAAATTTGACGAATTAGATTGGACTGACCCATAATGATAAGGATTATCATTTCATGGAGTGCAAATTAGCGGAGTCGCCGGCTTGTAGAAAAAGCACGCCGTAAAAGGAGAACACGCGAACCATCAAAGCCTGAGAGCCCACTTCACCGCCGGCTTATCTTGCTGTTAGTTGGCCCATTCAATCGGCGTTTCGAGGGACCCTACACGTCAGCCACCTTAGAATTTTCACCATTTTTATACTTTAAAAAAGAATGTTAATTAAAGAAATGAAACAACACTATTTTCTCTCTCAAACAATAGTTACCCACTAATAATTGGTATAAGAATAAAAAATGATAAAAATAATTTTATCAAATTATTCTTATTAAATTAAGTCATTTGAATATTAAAAAATAAATGTAATTTAATAACAAGAATAACATAGACATAAAATGATATATTATTCATTGATTTTATAAAATGAACAAGTATTGTTGAATATCAAAAAAAATATAGCAGACAAGTAATATGGCCTGAAGGAGTACTTCCTCTGTCAAATATTAGTTGTCCATTATTGATTTAGCAGATAAATTAAGAATATTAAGAAATAAAAACTCTTATTAACTATAAATCATCTAAATGTTAAAAATAAATACTATTTATTAACAAGGGTAATATAGATACAAATAATAATATATTATTAATTTTATAAATAAAATAAGTATTATTACATATTTTAAAATAATATAATATATAAATAAAGATGAACAAAGGCAGTAGATAAGATTTAAAAAAAGAAAGTATCATGTTTACCTTTAATTACTCGTAATATTTATTGTTACATTATTTTTCCCAAATGAGATTTAGCTCCTATTTATTACATTACTTTCCGCCTCTTCCTCGATCAAATAAAATGAAAAAAGGAAGTTGGAATAGAATTGACTAACACATTATTAACGCACATATTATTTGATACGTTATAACATTATCAAGCGTTCAGAGGAGTCTTGTCTCAAAAAATTATATTACATAATTGATTAACAAATTATATATATATATATATTATATTGATCTTTTTTGACTTCTTAAATTTATTTTTTCATATTTTGATATTTTTTAATAAAATTTTAGATCTGTTAATGCTAATTTTTCAGATTCTAATAAATTATGTGAAAAGGTCTTTCCCTTATTTATTTTCTTGGTTTTATTCACCACTAGCTCATCTCAAACACTAAAAAAGAAAATAATAATGGGCAAGACCAGGGCTACAAATTATGAATATTATAGCTTGGTTAGAATCGATAAGGTTAGAATACTCTATTTTGTAAGCAAAATACAAAACGAAAATTTTTAAACAATATATAGTAAGGAAGGTGCAAATTTTGATTAGTATGAACACTTGGATCGAGCAAAAACTAATTAGACTTTCAAACTTCAAATTCACACGTCTTTAGTTTTAGCTAATAAATATGCAATTTCCTAAATTTGGATGGAGAAAACATGCCCCATTTTTGATTTTATATATATATATTCTTTTTTAAAAAAAAATTATTCTACAACCCTCTTTTTCACCTTTCCTTTTCTCTTCCCCAAATTCCACAACCCTTCTTTACATTGCAAATTAATAAAGCAATGTCCACGGAGCATATACATAAGCACAAATAAATAGAAATAATTAAGGTATAAGAAATATCTCTTTTAATAGGATTTTGCTATTTAAAACGGTAAAATTAGGTTTTCGGCCTAGCTCACACCCCAAAAGTTAGCTCAAAGGAAAGGGGATTGCCCAAATCTTATAAAGAATTCAGCCATCTCATTAACCACCAATGTGAGACTTTCGTCATTCTTCAACACCCCATCTCATGATGAGTGCTTAGCATCTAGTGCCCAAACCTTATAAAGAGTACACTCATCTCATTAATCATCAGTGTGAGATTTTTATTATTCTTCAACAAAAAATTTGGGAATAACTACAAGGATCTATCTCTTTTATTATAACTAAGCCAATGGGAAAGAAATTGGATCAGAAAAACTTCTCAATTGTAATTGAAAATTTTTGAACCTGGACTAGACTTGGACGAAATCTCAGTCCGATGAGATTTTTGGATAATTTGATAATAGATTGTTGGTTGATTTATGAATTTGATCTTTTGAGTTGATAGCCAAGACAACAAAGAGCCTGTATGATTTTACGGAATCGAATTCGAATAAGTAGAACTCTCAAAATTGATCTTGGCGCAAAAGATTGATTTTGATACATCATGATTCAAAAGTGTGTTGCGAATTCGAAGTTTGGACACAAATCCCAAACTTCTGACTCCGTGCAACACATAATGGTGGGATGGATCTCAATGTAGTGGTGCCACCATGGAGGGATAAGTGGCTACATAGTAGGGTAGTCGCAGATTTTTAAGTCAGAAAAAGTCCCAAAAGCATTTTTATTTCTCTACTTTGTTCTTGAGAGACTAGAATTGATCAAGTATAGTTTTTCTTGAATTTTTCACCTATTTCATTGATAAAGGTAAGTTGCTTGTCCCTCTAACTTGTAAATTGATTCCTTGACCTTAGAATCTATGAGAATTCTCTTAGGGGAAGATTTTAGCCTGAATATTTATGATGGAAAAAATTCTAGTTGGAGGAAATGATCATAAAAGCGGTCAAAGGTTAGGATTTTAATATAATTTAGGTATTTTAAGTCATTATTTGTTGATTTGAGGTAATTCTTGTTTGTTTTAGATCAAGAACGAGCCAAAATTTTGAAAAAAGGAAAATGTCTGGTCCTTTCAAGGCTTATTTCGAGTTAGATGAAATTTTTAAATTTCTATTAGCATTATATGTACTTGCTAACTACATTGATAGTATTACCTCCATGTATGCAACTAAAGAATGAGAGAATAAACCTAATCGAATATGATAAAATTGCATGCAATGAACCTGTTATTTAATTGTGTAAGTTTGTAAACATTCGTTGAGGCTGTGATTTTGAATTTGATTGTGATAATTTGATCGAGTGTTTCGTTTCAACACATTGTTAAATTGAATGTCATATTCTAGCACATTATATTCACGTTTTAATATATTATTGAATTGGTGTCACATTCTGAAATATAATAACACCTGATATTACATTTTGACATATCATTGATCGTAAGCTTTCCAACGAGAAAAAAAGGGGAGAAAATTAGTATGATGACATAATTGTTTGCTTATATAGTGTGAGTAGGTAAAATTGTTTTTATGTACAAATTATTTAATTTTTTTCTTAATTTCTTCGTGCATTTGTTTAATAAAAAATTTGATTCGGTCATATATGATAATTAAGATGCTTGTCTTTTCACCATGATAGTTATGATAGCACTTAAGTTTTTTCAAATAAAAACTTCTTTCGCTTATTTATCTTCTTGCTTCGATTTTCTACTAGCTCATCCGCAAACGCCAAAAAAATTATGAATATTATATCTCGATTGCAATTGACAAGATTATAATAATTGAGTACTCTCTTTTGTAAATAAAATACAAAATGGAAATTTTTTTAAAAAATATATAGCAATTTTCTATGAAGATGAAAAGTTTAATTAATATGAACGTTTGGATCAAGCAAAAACTAATTAAACTTTTAAAGTTCAAATTCACAAGTCTTTAATTCTAGCTAATAAATATGCAATTTCCTAGATTTGCATGGAGAAAACATGTCCCCTTTTTCCATTTTTTTTTAATTAAAAGAAATCTTTTAAAAGTTATTCCACAACCCTCTTTCCCCCTTTCCTTTTCCCTTTCCCTTTACCTTTTCCTAGATACCACACCCCTTCCTTACCTTGCAAATTAATAAATTAATGCCCAAAGGACCATATACATTAGCACAAATAAATAGAAAAAACTAAGGTACAAGATATATACCTTTTAATGGAATTTTTGTTATCTAATCTTTGGGATAACAATGATGTCTAAACGATAAAACTTCTTATGTGGGGTTTCAACTTTATATTTTAAAAAAGTTTAAATTATATACAGATATTGAAAGAGTTGGTGCTCCTAACCTTTCAATGAACCTGGTTCACCGAACAGTACGTAATAGTTTGCTAAAGCAGTAAAGAGAAGCAAACACTTATAGTGGAAAAACTCCTTGCTCAAAGGAGAAACAATCACTACCTACACTCGTAGTATTTCAACAACTTCGCTAACTTCAAAACGAGCAATGTTCAACTTACACCACTTGCAACAAACTCAACTTTTGAGAGTCAAACCCACTCTAACACAACTCACAAAAAGCAAAAACAACTTCTTACAAAATTTATCACTAAACAAAGATTCTAAGAAGTTTGTCAAACAGACTTGAACAATCAAGAAAACCTAACTCTAGATCTTTCTTGAAAGCTCTCGTCAAGTGCCCTTGCCCTTACTATAAAGTAATCGTCGAAATTCGATTGCAAAAGCTATATTTTTTAGGGTTGATGAATGTATTTATAGTGTACCCTAAAGACTTTCCATGTAAGACTGCTTTCTTAAGATGGGAACATCATTCTTTTCCATAAAGGACTCTTTTTCCAACGTTGCTTCCTTCTTTGAATCCACATGTTTCCATAAATAACGCTTCAGCTTCAACTCAGATTCTGCCTAGCTTCATTTGTGTACATACGATGGACCTGGTTCTCCCTACCTGTTTCTGGCTTGTGTTTGTCATCATTAAAACAATATTATCACACTTGTATAGATCCTAACAAATTCTCACTTTTTGATGATGGCAAACCTGTCTACATAGAGAATTTCCCCCCTTTTGACATCACAAAAAGACAGTAAACAGTAGCACAAGTCATACAAACAAGAAAAAACAATAGGTCTAGAAACAGTAGAGAACACAACAACATTAAACCTGAGGATATTAGCCATCTATAAAGCTCAGAGTAACACAACATTACAAGAAAAACAGCTATCCACAACAAAAATAACAAGCAAGCACCAGCGTTTGCATAAGCATCCATAACAAAAACTTATACACAACCAAAAAATATTGTCTGTGGTAGAAACCAAAAGAAGGATAGCAACAAAAAGGAGTGACTAAAGGGGAGGTAGGGAAGGGCCTGCACCTAGAAGCCTAAGAAGGGAATCCACCCGCTGATTATGATCCACTTGCTGCTGAAGAAACCGATCCTTAAGACGGGCAACTTTAGCTTGAGAAGCACCAATTTGGTCCTGAAATTCATCAATCCTAGTCCGTAGATGAGCCCATTCAGCCTGAGACTTACGAAGTTCCCGCATGAGCTGAGTAATGGCGCCAGTGGTCCTTGGTGGAATAAGTGCAGCAGCAGCAACGACAGAAGGAGCAACCTGACATTCGAGGGCGGTGTGTCGATCAATCATATCTTTCTTGGTCAAGACCCTCCCAGTACTAAGTGGAACCTTGAAAGCCCGGAATATATGAGTGAGCAAGTTGCCATAGGCCAATTAATGAGGACTCTCAGTTGGATCAGCAATACGAGCAATGTGCTGCATAATCAGAGCAGGCCAGTCAACAGGCTCCTGAAGATTAATTGCATTTGGAATGCCCATGTCGCGAAATGTGGCCTCATGCCTAAGCTCACCCCTAGGTAGGATCACCTTGTGCACCACCTCAAACAGAAGCTTAAAGAAGGGTGGTATCTCCGCTTTATACACCTTACGAGGGACATCAGTAACCTTTCCCTCTGTGAACTTCAAAGTCAGCAAGCACCCAGAATCCTCCAACCAGGTGCACTCCGCCAGCCCCACCATCGAAATACGCAAAATTTCCCCAAGCTTAACCTTATTGAACAAAATATCAATCTCACGCACCCTTAAAGTAGCCACATCCCCATCAACAAAAAACAAATTAGTGTAAAACTCCACCACCTCAATCTCAAACACTGGCGTGTTGATACCACATAACAAATTAAGCCAACCCTGAAATACCTGTATTCACATAGTTGCATAATCACAGGGTATTCATGCACCTCGGGGTGAATCACCCGACCTCTAAGTACCCCTTTGAACCCAAAATAGACCTCCCTGCCCAGTTTATTAAAGTTCTCTATATGCTTTTCCCACGGGTGGAGGCAGCTTCAGGGGTATCATCAAGGGAAGAAGGAACACTTACACGGGAGGAGGGAGAAGTAACAGCCTTACCCAGATAGACCTTTTCCTGGCTAGACGATGGAGTAGAGGAGTCCAGCACGCGCTTTCTACTCCTAGTAAGTGGCACACAATGGTGAGGAGCAGCGGACTTTGGAGACACAGGTGAGGAAGCCGGGCAACGGATGGAGCGTCGACGGACCTGAGCCAGACGAATGTCACCTTGAGAATCAATGGGCTTAGGGGCAGATGGAGGCGCCGTGGACGAGGGGACGACCGAGGGCTGGAGAGGCACAGGCAGCGGTGATAAGACCCGAATAGGAGGTATGTCTGTAAAGGACAACGACGGTTCATCAATAAGGCGGTGAAAAGAGGGCTGAGGGTCAGGAACAAACAAGGAGACATGTGACCGGTACGGGTTGGACAACAAGGGATGAGGCTGATAGAGAGGCAAGTTCGGAGACGGTGAAGCAGAGAAGCGAAGAGGTTCACCTGTAGTGGCCGGTGGCAGGGACAGTGGTGGGGAATGGTTATGGGTAGAGTGTGAAGAGTGTCGTTCCCCCTAAAAAGGGTCTTGTGGCGGTGATGGGGTGGTGGCATTGGAATCTGTATCGGAGTAGTCTATTAGAGATGCCATATTTGAGATTTTTGAGGAAAGGATTTGGCTACTTAGAAGAATGGTTTTTTTTGTTTGTGAGAAATATGTGGGCATACAACAGTTAAGAGGGGATTTTCTTGAGAGTTAGAGCAAATAACAGGATTGGATTGAAAAGACATGTGCTGACACTGCAACTGGCATGACTCTTGGGATCCCAAGGAATGATGGTCATTGCCTATTTTTAAGATGTCGCCCTTCTCGCCAATTCGAGAACCAGATTGATGGGACCAGGTGTGAACCACAGACAACTTTTAACTAGATATGCATTCATTAAGATTGTTGAAGTAATGGAGCTGATGTGTACCTGATATATGAACATGTGAAGACTAGTTTCCCCTGACTCGATGCCTCACTCCTAGCAATAGACACTAAGGGTAATATCATTGGTTCCCAGTCGTCATTTCCTCCACCAGATCTCTTAATGGTCAGCCTGCAAGCTTAATCAAGTTAGAATGAATGTATAGTGTTTAAAGATCAATTTAAGAGTCAAGGGAGAGAGAAAAAATCAAGTTAGAGCTCCCTAATTAACCCCAAGTGAAGGTGATTTTGCTCATACTATTCCCTGCTTATGGCTTTGGTGAATATATCAGCCACCTGGTCCTCTGTTTTACAAAATACCATTGCAAGGAATCCCTTTTCCACATTGTCCCTCAGGAAGTGGTTCCTTACATCAATGTGTTTTGTACGCTTGTGCTGAATAGGGTTCTTCCCTATATTCACAACACTTATGTTGTCACACATGATGAGTATGCATTGAACTTGTATCCCTAAGTCTGCAAGCTGTTGTTTGATCTATAGAAGTTAAGCATAACAAGAGGCTGCAACAACATATTCTGCTTCAGCAGTTGACAAGGACACAGAGTTTTGTTTCTTGGTCGCCCATGAGACTAGACAATGCCCCAGGAAATGTGCCATTCCAGAGGTGCTTTTCCTGTCTACGGAATAGCCTGAATAATCTGCGTCAGGAAAACCAACAGGATCAAAGGAGGACCCAGTAGGATGCCAAAGAACCAGGTCGGTGGACCCCTTTAGGTAGAAAAGGATCCGTTTGACAGCTTTGAGATGTCATTCCTTAGGTTTGGCCTGGAACCGAGCACACATTCCAATGTTAAATCCTATATTTGGTTTGCTAGAAGTCAAGTATAGAAACAACCCAATCATCCTTCTATACTTGGTTTCATCTACATTTACTCCTGCCTCATCTTTATCAAGCCTTGAGGTGGTAGCCATGGGTGTATCAGTTGCTTTGGCATCCGTCATTTCGAACTTAGTGAGAAACCCCTTGATGTATTTCTGCTGATGAATACTAGTACCCGTCTGTTCCTGATGTATCTAAAGTCCTAGGAAGAATTTAAGTTTACCCATCATACTCATCTTAAACTCACTCCCCATGAGTTTTGCAAATTCTCCGCCTAGAGAGGCTTCAGTTCCTCCAAAGATGGTGTTATCTACATAGACCTATACAATAAGTACATGAGCTCCTCGTTTCTTCAGAAACAGGGTTTTATCAATCATTCCTCTTGACTAACTGTGTTTTAGCAGAAAATTTGATAGCCGATCATACCATGCTCTAGATGCATGTTTTAGTCCGTAAAGAGCTTTGTCCAGTTTGTATACATAGTCAGGATGCTCATGATTTTTGAACCTAGGAGGTTGTTTGACATACATTTCCTCCTGCAAATACCCATTTAGAAATGCGGTCTTAACATTCATCTAATATAACTTGAATTCAATATGAGCAGCAAAGGCTATGAGCATACAAATGGCTTCGATGCATACAACTGGAGCAAAGGTCTCATCATAATCAATACCCTCCTCTTGATTATATCCTTGCACCACTAGTCTTGCCTTATTCCTTGTGATAATTTCTTGTTCATTCAACTTGTTCCTGAAGACCCATTTCGTGCCGATGACGGTTTGATGTTCAGAAGGTGGGACTAGGTGCCACACCTTGCTTCGTTCAAACTATAAGAGTTCTTGCTGCATTGCAGATATCCATTCTTGATCCTGCATAGCTTCTTTCACATTCTTAGGTTCAATCAGGGATACGTATGCAGAGTGGGCACACATGCTTCTGAGCTTTGACCTGGTAGAGATGCCTTAATCTAGGGGTGTCAACAGGTTCTCAAGAGGATGAGAGCTCTTGTGCTTCCAATTACTTTCCGCTTCCTCAGGTACAGGATTATTGGTTATAGCATTCGAGCGACCAAGTTTAGTAGCCAGTGTTGTCCTTAGAGAACCATTTTCAATGTGATGCACTTCTGGAGTGGATCTTCACTCTCCCCATTTCCTGAATCTGGTGGACTCGGTCCACTTCCATGTTCCCTATCATCCTCATCATCTGATTCTTTCTGGGTGAGAGCTCCTGCTCCCATTTGTGTCTGCTCCTGCAAGACTTTCTCGGCCCCTTGATTAGTCTTATCAAATATAATATGTGCACTTTCTTCTACGCATCTGGTTCTTTTATTGTACACTTTGTAAGCTTTGCTGTGAGATAAGTACCCAATGAAGATTCCCTCATCACTTTTGGCGTCAAATTTGCCTAGAGCATCCTTTCCATTGTTGTGTGCGTAGAAGACATAGCCAAAGGAACGGAGATGTGCTAGGTTTGGTTTTCTACCTTTAAGTAATTCATAGGGGGTCTTATTCAAGATGGGTCTGATTTTGCATCTGTTGATAAGGTAACAGGCTGTGTTCACTACTTCAGTCCAGAAGCTTTGCAGAAGATCACTAGCTATCAGTATTGTTCTGGAAATATCTTCCAAAGATCTGTTCTTTCTTTCCACAATCCCATTTTGCTGAGGAGTTCTAGGGGCTGAGAAGTTGTTAGTCACCCCATTTTCAGCACAAAATATGAGAAACTTAGAGTTTTCGAATTCTGTACCATGGTCAGTTCTCAAGCTCTTCAGCTGGTAATTCAAATTCTTTGGACCATCTAAGCATATATACCAAACGCATCAAATGTTTCATCTTTGAATTTTATGAAGAAGGTCCAAGTGAGTCTTGAGTAGTCATCTACAAGAACGAGGACATACCTGTTACCACCTCTGCTCAGTACTCTCTTGGGTCCACAGAGATCCATGTGAACCAGTTTCGGTGGTCCAATGGTGCTAACCAGCCCTACAGGTTGAAAGTTGCTCCTGACATGCTTACCTCGAGCACACGCTCTACACACTTATTTTTCATTGATTTTTCCATCAGGAAATCCCAGAACCAGATCTTTGACGATCAGTTTATTCATTGTGGAGAAACTGACATGTCCTAACTTCTTGTGCCATAGGGAGGAAGCATCGCTCATGGTACTTAAATACTTCATCTCTGGTTGACATGGACCATTGGTGTCCACTTTGTACACATTCTTGTGCCTCATTCCCTTCATGATTAGCCTCTTGGAAATTGTATTTGTCACCTTGCACTATGATGCAGTGAAGAGTACATCGTTTCCTTTGTCACACATTTGAGACATGCGTAGAAGGTTGTGCTTCAGACCTTCTACATAATACACATTTTCAATGCATTGGGACATAGAGGGTCCCAACTTGCCAATGCCTTTAATTTCACCTAGTTTCCCATTTCCAAAGACAAGATTTTCGCCTTGGAAGTCGCTCAGTAGAAGGAAGTTGCATTTGTCGCCAGTCATGTGCCTGAAGTATGTGCTATCTAAGTACCACTACTTCCGTTTTCCTTCTACAAGTACATGCACAATTGGTGAGATTTGGGTACCCATATCCACTTGGGTCCCTTTTGATTGTAGAAAGGGTGAATTAGATCCCTTCTTGCCCAAGCAGGAAGATTCCTGTTGAGTTGTCTAGCGCTGGTGGTATTGACAAAGTATCTACTTTCATTACTGAACCAATGAGATGTATGAGGGTGTCTTCTGCGTGACTGATTCCTATTGATTCTAGGGGGTATCTCTCTTCATTATTAAACTAACTAAGCCTTGGGGGGGGGGTATCTTCTTTCTGACTGATTCCTGTTAGTTCTGGGGAGGGGGTATCTCCTCCCTCTCCTATTCTTATTACTCCTACGAGAGTACCTTTGTCCTGTTTCTCTTCTTGGGTTACCCTTTTCATGGTTTCTATTAATGTAAGATATGTTACTATTGAAGGCTTTGGCATTTTTATTGCAGTTCTCTCTAACATGTCCAGAAATTAAACACAAGGTACACAAATCCCCATGATCTACATCCTGGTTCTTAGTTCTTTCATTTTGAACTCAATCCCATACTTAGTGGTGGACTGACCTTGCTGCATATCCTTGAGCATAGCAGAGGACTTGGTCTACTTCATAGTGTGCTATAATTTGGCTTTGGTCTGGTCAAGTTCTTTTAGGAGAACCTCATTCTTATGACTCATGTTGCCTAACTCTTCTCCTAACTTTTTAACCTTTTCTTCCAGATCGAATTGGTCACACTCAGGACATTTTCTCCTTCTAGAGGACTTAAGATCGTCTCCGACGATAGTTTTTAGTTAACATTCTCAAGTTCAACATTCTTACTTCTCAACAGACCATTGTCTTCCAAAAGAAAGTCCTTAGAGTCACAAACGGTCAGATAGGCTTCAATTAGGACATGCGACTAGAGACTCAAGATTTTTCTTGGAGTAAGTATGAATATTTGCTTTAGCTTGTTCAAAACTCACCTTGGTATCTAGCAAAGCATCATCCGGATCATGAGAACCTGCTTCTTCCATCAGCGCTATGTTCTCCTGCCCAGTTTCAACTTTGTCAGTTTTGGGATCAGCAGCCTCAACTTTCTACTCCTTGTCTCCTTCTTCATCAGACTCCTCCATGGTAACAAGAGCAAGAAAGTCATATTTTTCTAGTTCCTCTATTGCCATGAGAGATTGATTCTCTAGAGTCTCGTCGCCTGATTCTTTACCTGGATTCCCTGCTAGTACTGCCAATGCTCTTTGCACTGAAAGATTCGCTTCCTGACTGGTCATCCTTCTGTCTTTGCGGACATAGGGTTCAACCTTGGTTTCTTTAGGCTTCTCTGGGTTGTTCTTCTTGTATTCAAGTGCCCAGAGTGGACATAACTTGATGAAGTGGTCGGAGCTACTACACTTGTGGCATAATTGTTCCCTCAGATCTTTTTTAGCTGTACGTTGAGTGGTCCTTCTTTGTCTAGCGTTTTCTCTTCTCAGCACCTGCTGGAACTTCTTGGTAATCAAAGTTATATTTTCGTCTTCATAGCCCTCCTTTTCCGCAGCTTTCAGAGCCAGGTTCTTGTCCTTCCTTTTATTATTAAGTTCTTTCTCCTAATTCCTCTTGAACTCGTAAGTAACCAGAGTTCCCAACAACTGATCCATCGGCATGTTGTCTAGGTCCTTCGATTCGATGATAGCTTCAAATTTGCTTTCCCAGGATTCAAGTAACATACTCAGCATCTTTTGGATGACCTTTCTAGTGGGGATGACTTCACCCAAGGAGTAGATCTCGCTGACGATAGCAAAGAACCTGGTTTCCATCATATCTATAGCTTGACCTTCATGCATTCTGAATAACTCATACTGTTGATTGAGATTATCAATATTAGCCTTCTTCACTTGAGACTTGCCTTCATGAGCGATTTCCAGAGTATCCCAAATCTTGGCATGACGAGATTTTGTTGTATTCATTGGGACCGATACCGCACAACAAGATCTTCTTAGCCTTGACATTGTTCTGAATGACAATCTTGTCATCATCATTCCATTCACTATGTTCCTTAGGTATCCTGGGAGCACCCTCAGTAGAGGCATTCTTCATTGGAATTGTCGGTCCATTGAGCACCACGTTCCAAAGATCATAATATTCACCTTCAATATGATTCATCATTCTAGTTTTCCACCAACCATAATGTTGTCCGTCAAATAATAGTGGTCTGGATTGAGATGCTCCTTCTTGTGGTGGGGTTGCCATTATCTTTTTGAGTTAGTTAACCTTGTACGAAAGGTCCTGCTCTGATACCAATTGAAAGAGTTGATGCCCCTAACCTTCTGATGAACCTGGTTCACCTAATAGCACACAATAGTTTGCTAAAGAAGTAAAGAGAAGCAAACACTTATAGTGGGAAAACTCCTTGCTCAAGGGAGAAACAACCACTACCTATACTCGTAGGATTTCAGGAACTTCACTAACTTCAAAACGAACAATGTTCAACTTACACCACTTGCAATAAACTCAACTCTTAAGAGTCAAACCTACACTAACACAACTCACAAAAAGCAAAAATAACTTCTTACAAAATTTGTCACCAAACAAAGATTCTAACAAGATTGTCAAACATACTTGAACAATCAAGAAAACCTAACTCTAGATCTTGCTTAAAAGCTCTAGTCAAGTGCCCTTGCCCTTGCTAGAAAGTAATGCTGAAATTCGATTGCAAAAGCTATGTTTTTTAGGGTTGATAAATGTATTTATAGTGCAACCTAAAGACTTTCCATGTAAGACTATTTTCTTGAGACGTGCACATCATTCTTTTCCATAAAGGAGTCCTTTTCTAACGCTGCTTCCTTCTCTGAATCTGCATGTTTCCATAAATAACGCTTCAGCTTCAACTCGGATTCTGCCTAGCTTCACTTGTGCACATACGACGGACCTGGTTCCCCCTACCTGTTTCCGGCATGTGTTTGTTATCATCAAAACAATATCATCACACTTGCACAGATCCTAACAGATATTAATAAGCAATGAATTGTAGTTTATACATAATTAGTACATTTTTATAAGTTCTTTTTTTGGTAAATTATAAATATCATTAACAAACAAAGGCCAATACATTTATAGAGACCTAAAATCCATAGTCACTTTCTAGGAAGGATTCAATTTTTTTTAGGCCTCCAACTGGGCTAGGAAATTAATTACAAGAGAAATTGTTGAATCAGCTTATGACTTCTATGAGCTTTCCTAGATCCTCTAAACAATGTTACTCTTTCTACAAATTCTATTTTTATCTGTGCAATATAATGACTAACTCACTATTATCGTTGCGTTTCTATACAACTCTCAATTCCTTGCCCTCCAGGTGTGATGATTATGACACTCCGTATTATTGCAACCACTTCTTTATGAAATTGTCTCCAGTTCACGAGTCAATAATTATAATGATAACTAAGAAAACAAGAAATTAGAGCTAAATATATTAATAACGAGTAAAAAACTACTTATTTTACCATTAAATATAATACAAATTGTAAAAGCATTAGAGCTATATAACATTATCTTTGATCGATCTCACATCTTCCCCACATGGTCAATAAATAGACTATAAAAGTCATAGTGTCAATAAGTGGCACGTAGCATTCTTGAGATATATATATATTCCCTCCATTTAAAAAAAATAATCTACTTTTTTTTTTTTATTTTCTTTAAAAACGAATGATTCT
>JAOTQR010000109.1:6282127-6294378 GCA_025774065.1 Solanum ossicruentum | reverse complement strand
ACCAATGTTGCTGTATGGGGCAGAGTGTTGGCCTATTAAAAATACTCATGTTCAGAAGATGCAGGTTGCAGAGATGAGGATGTTGAGATGGATGTGTGGTCACACCAGGAATGACAAGGTTAGGAATGAGATCATCCGGGAGAGACTAGAAGAAGCCTCGTTGGCAGAAAAGACGAGGGAAGCGAGACTGTGATGGTTTGGACATGTGTAGAGAAGGAGTGTCGATGCTCCTGTGAGGAGGTACGAGAGGTTGGCTATGGGAGCGACTCGGAGGGGTAGAGGTAGGCCGAAGAAACACTAGGGGGTGATTAGACATGATATGGCGGAACTTAATATCATTGTGGACATGACCCTAGACAGAAAGAAGTGGAGGTTGAATATTAGGATAGCAGGTTAATTGGTAGGGTTAGGTGTTTATATGGCCTTGGGGTATTATAGGGTTTATTGCAGGGGTTCTTTTATGTTCTTAGTATCTGTTGTATTTGTGTGCTACTTTTACCTTTTTTTTTAATCATATTTCCATATTGCCTTATGTCGCATCTTCTTTTTTGTTCCCTTTCCCTTTGTTCCTGTCATATCTAGTTCTTTCTGCTCATGGGTTTTGAGATGGGGGTTCACAGGAAACAACCTCTCTACTTCTACGAGGTAGCGGTAAGGTCTGTGTACATTATACCCCTCCCACCCAGACCCCACGTGTTGGATTCTACTGGATATATTGTTGTTGTTGTATTATAGCCAATAATTAATATCACTAAAATAGAGGAAAAACAGTAAAAATATGATTTTATTTAAAGTGAAATCTTTTAAAGAAGCACAAAAAGTTCAAACAATATTTTTAAAAGTCTTCACGTTTTTAATATAGTATAGATAGATAGATATAAATATAAATTTGACAACTAAATACATAAGAATAAATTTTAAAATTTATAATAGAAGACTTTTTTAAAGCTAAGATTATTTGTAGTTTTCATAATAATTTTTTAAAAATAAATTTAACTTACTTCTCGTTCATAAGTACGATCTCTCTTTACTTTATTTTTTCTCCAATGAAGATCTAAGAACTTTCAAATATTCCAATTATATCTAGAAAGAAGATTACGAAAAAAATTGTTAAGTAAGTAAGAGGAACATATTATTTTTATATTAAATAATTGGTAAAATCTGTAAGACTTACCCAAGTATTTCCCTTCGATACGTAATGTTGTATCTTCAAAACGTAACAAAATTGTTTGAAAAAGAGACAATACAAAACTGACTGCAGTCCTGAACTATAGTGTTATCGATGAATTCGATCTATCTCTCTGTTTACCGATAAAAAATTTGGATTAACATATTTAGTGTGTCGATTTATGACGTAATAAATTTTGTCTTATTGCAATTTTTCGTACCACTTTACAACATGATTGTTAAAAAGCGTAGCATTCACTTTTGTGTCCTGTTAAAAAAATTAAATGTTACGACTAAAATATATATATGTAATGTTAAAATATATATATAAAAAAACTATTACCTCTTCGTCAACAAATGTTAAGGTCTTTCGAGTGCCTTTTTTATATTGTTTTATTGGTCCATTGCCAATAATTAAGTTTTTTATTATCCATTAAGATCGTATTTTTTCAAAGTATTAGTTGTCACAATTTCATTGATTAAGTCTATCTCAGAATCAAGCAAGATTATTTAAAATAAATTGTTGAAAAAAAATAAGAATAATATATGAATTTATAATATAAAAAAATTATAAGATGAAAAAATATTACCTTACTTGAAATATTAGTTTATGTGAACAGATGGAACTTGTGAATAGATGAAGATGTTAGAAACAATATAATAGAAAATTTAATAACGAAAATTTATTAGACTAAACTCATTAAACAAAGACCATAATATAATTCGAATAAAACAAGGTAATCTAACATAAAAAGTAATATTATTTTCTTTAAATTCAAAAATTGAAAAAAGGGAAAAAAATATGAAACAAAGAAAGTAAGTATGTAATATACGGAAACTTGATAATCAAATTGAAATTCAAAAAAAATCGTAAGATAAGATCCAACACCACTTAGCACAAATTGATGAAGAGAGTGAATGAATCAAAAGTTGAAATTTGTGTGTTTTATAGAAGTAGAGAAATCATAAATCAAAAAGGAAAGAAAATAATATTTTATTATATTTAGGACAAAACTTTTCATCATATAATTATTAGGGTAAACATGCGTTACCTTAAAGAAAAAAACAGTAAAAAATAAAATTAACCAAACCATGTTTCCTACGAAAAAAACTCTCCTCGAAGTTTTTTCCTATTTTTTTTCTTTTTTCACATTTTTTTCTTTTTACTAATTTTTTTTACACCAATCTATTTTAGTTGGAAAATAGTAAAAAATAAAATTAACCAAATCATGTTCCCTAAAAAAAGAAAAACTTTCCTTGAAGTTTTTTCCTATTTTTTTTGTTTTTCACGTTTTTCCATTTTTTTCTTTTTACTAATTTTTTTTACACTAAGTCTATTTTAGTTGGAAAAATATTTTTTGTGTGGGGATTTTTTCTTTATTTAATTTTCCCTTAATTTTTTTTTCTTTTTGACTAAATTGGACGTGCTTTCCCTTTTAATTTTTTTGATTAATTTCCTTTTACACCAATCTATTTTAGTTGGAAAAGGATTCTTTGTATAGAGATTTTTCTTTATTTAGTTTTTTTTTATATTTAATATTATTAAAATAATAATTTAAGAAAAAAGGTGAAAAGATAATTTTGTCTAAAGAGGAGTCTTTTAATGAAGCGCCAAAAGTTCAATCAACATTATTAAGGACTTTTACACTTTTAATATAGTATAGATTAGTGTTATTATTACATATTATAAAAACATAATTTGTATCTAAATTTTAATATTTAAAATTTTTGAAGGGTAAAAAGTCAAAAATGCCCATAAACTATATAAAAGAAACAAAGTGTCATTCATTTATAGTTTAGTCCAAAAACGTCCTTACCATTGATGCTTTGGTCCAAAAATACCCTTAGTGTTACTAAAAGGGTCAGAAATGCCCTTTTTTAAGTAAATATATAATTTTTTCCCTTTTTAAACATATTGTGTTCCTAATAAAAATATTAATTCTTTTCTTGTTTTGTTTTTTTAAAAACCACATTAACTAATAAAAATATAAGAAAATATTTTTTTCTTAATCTCATTTAATCAATTAAAATAGAATATCATACGCCTGCAACAAATAATGTCTTCATAAATTTAAGATCATAGTAAACCCAACATTAATTTTTATTTAGATAACAATACAAATAGTAATTATAATAAAGCAAGAAATATTTTAATTTTTGATTTTTTTTGAATTGAAGTAGGACAAATATTTTCTGATTAAAAAAATATTATTAAAAACATAATGTGTGTAAAAATAAAATAAGTAATAAATTTATTTGAAAAAGGCATTTTTGACCCATTAAATAACAATAAAGGCATTTTTGAATCTAAGTATTGACAATACGGATATTTTGGAACCAAACTATAAATGAAGGGTATTTTTGTTCCTTTCATATAGTTTAGGATTTTTTTTGACCATTTTCAATTTTTTAATGTGATAGTTGAGTCTAGACTAATTATTTTGAACACTTTATTTTATTTTTATTCTTAATTATTTTATAATTTGGCCTATGGGCTGGCTTAACCCATATTGCAAAAGCCCACGAATCAGCAGACTTATTTGGACCAGGCTGAAAATTTATTTTTTAAATAGGTTCTAAAAATCTTAGTCCAATCTTGTCAAATCACAAATTAGGCCAGACCAGTCCAACGGGCTTAATTTATATTGATGGCTCTAGAAATTTCCCTTGATGAGTTATAAAAAAAATTTGATTTGGAAAAGCAGTTAAAGTAACTACTTTAATTAGAGCTATTTAGCAAATTACTTAATTCTAGAGGTCTAAGCGGTGTTGCAATATATGACCTACATACCATTCATGATAGAGCACAGATGTGGAAGGACCTGAGCGGTGTGATTAATGTCATTTAAGAACTAGTGCTCTGTATGGGGGACTACAATGCAATACTTCAAGCTGAAGATAGAGTCAAAGGAAGTCCAGTGCAGGATAATGAGATGAAAGACTTCAATGACTTCATGTCAGATATTGGGATGCATGAGCTGAAAACAATAGGAAGATCATATACTTGGACCAATGGACATTTATGCAGCAAAATAGACAAGGCCATAGTGAATGCTGAATGGATGCTACATATGCCTACTATGGAAGTCTAGATTCTCAGACCAGGGGTGTCTGATCATAATCCTCTCAGCATAATAATGGATAAAATGTTAAAAAACTAGGACCAGGGCTTTCAAATTCTTTAGTTGTATTGCCGATCATCTAGACTTTATTCAGATTGTTGAACAGGCCTGACAAGGACATCAGAAAGGGGATTTGAAGACTATTTGGAGGAAGCTTAAAAAAGTGAAAATTGCACTCAAAATCCTAAATAATATATAATTCAAAGGTGTGAATACAGAATCCAACAAATAAGAGAACAACTCCAGAGTGTACAAGTAGAAATGAGTGATCACAATTAGGTTGATGTAAACAGGACTTGTGAAAGAAAAATTAGAAAATAATTGGAGAAATGGAGTCTAATAGAAGAGAATGCAATGAGACAAAAGTTAAGGGTGCAATGGATAAAGTTGGAAAATGTTAACACAAGTTATTTTTTTGTTCACATGATAAACAGACTGACTCAAAACACCATTACCAGCCTCACAATAGAGGAAGGGACAACAATACACACTCATGAGGGAATTGAGGAAGAGGCAAAAAGGTTCTACTAAGAACTGCTTGGGATGTCTAGTGCACATGCCTGCTATATATATCAGTATAATGCAAGGGAGGGGGGGGGGGGAAGGGAGGAGACTTGATAGAAGCCAACAAATCCAACTAGTAACCCCATTTACAAGACAAGAAGTGGAACTTGCCTTGAAAGATATAGGTGACATTAAAGCTCCAGGAAGAGATGGGATAAATGTTGTGTTCTTTAAAAAAGCATGGCCAGTAATAGGGGAACAAACTATCAGTGCAGTCCTGCATTTCTTCAACTCAGGAGTGATACCTCAACTTGTCAATTGTACAGTTGTTACACTTATTCCTAAGAAAATAAATCCAACAAAAATTAGTGAGTATAGGCCAATCTCATGCTGCTAAACAATATATAAAATCATCTCTAACGTGTTTACTAAATGGCTACAACAAGTCATGGAGAGTATAGTAGACATCAACCAGGAAACTTTTGTCCCAGGAAGGAGGAAGGAGTTTGAATGATAATATAACAATGAGTCATGAACTGGTGAAGGGTTATGAGAGAAAAGGAATTTCCAGAAGATGCATGATCAAAATAAACATGAGAAAGGCTTATTATTCTCTAGAATGGACCTTCTAAGAGCAGATGTTAAAGGAAATGTCATCTAAAGTAATCTAATGGATAATGCAATGTGTCACAACTGTAACATACTCTATACAAATCAATAGGAAGAGCACTAGACCTTTTAAGGCAAAGAGAGGGTCAGAAAAGGGGATCCACTATTCCATACCTGTTTGTGATAGCTATGGACTACTTAACAAGAATTCTCAAGACACTACAAGCTAAGCCTGAATTTCATTATCATTCGAGGTGCACAATTTAGAAGATCGTTCAGCTGAGCTTTGCTGATGACTTTTTGCTATTCTGTAGAGGAGATATACAATCAATTAAATGCCTTGGGAAATGTTTCAAACTGCTTTCAGAAGCATCTTGTTTTGTTGCAAATCTAGAAAAAAGCAATGTTTACTTTGGTGGAATGATACACTAGACACAAGAACAGATACTACAAGAGTTACGATATGTCAAAGGTGATTTCTCATTTAGGTATCTGGGCATACCTCTCTGTATCAAAAGAATATCAATTGCCCAATATCAGCCCTTGATTGATAAAATGTTGAGCAGGATCACTAACTGGGAAACAAAATTCTTATCAGATGCTAAAAGAGCACAACTCATTAAAAGTTTTTTGTATGCTATCCAAATGTTTTGGTCCCAAATATTCCTCTTTCCTAAGAAGATCATACAATTAGTCGAGAGTATCTGCAGAAGATTTTATGGATTGGTCATACTGAAACATCTAGAAAGGCTTTAATTGCATGGAAGAAGGTTTGTTGTCCTAAGCAAAATGGAGGACTTAACTTCACTGATATGCACACTGGAACAAAGTTGCTATTGGTAAACTGTTATGGAATTTATCCCAGAAAAAGGACAAATTATGAGTGGCTTGGATTCATAGCTACTATGGACAATATGGTGTGTGGAATGCACAAGCAAAACAAGCATCATGGGTGGTTTAGAAGATATCAAGAGCTGCTAAACACCTTCAACAACTTGGGTACACTGAAACAACACTAAGGAACCAGGAAAAGTACTTAATCGGTAAGGTATAACTACAAATGAAAGGTCCAATGGAAAAGGTAGAATGGAGATTACTAGTGTGGAAGAACTATGGAGCACCCAAGTGGCTGTTTATCCTATACTTAGTAGTGAATAGAAGATTAGCCACCAAAGATAGACTAGCAAAATGGCAAATGATACAGGAAACAACATGCTCACTGTGCCAACAGGAAACTGAAACTATTGACATTTATTCTTCCAATGTTCATATGCAGCAAAGATATGGAGCAAGCTTCTCACCTAGCAAGGCATTAGTAGATCAACAATGGTGTGGTCTGATGAAATCCAATGGGCAAATGCATACAAGAAAGGTAAAAGTGGCACCCCCATGACATATAGGATGATACTAGCTTGTGCAATATACAACATATGGATGGAATGTAATAGACTTGTTTTCCAACAGAATCAACAAAATACAGTTGCTCTTCTCAGGCTTATCACACAAGAAACTCATGGTAAAGGTAGTACACATAGAGGCATTGCTAGTAGATTGAGTACATTATGGCTACACTCATATTGAGCACTATGTAAGCAAGGATGGAGCTTATGTTTATGCCTGCTAGAATGAACTGATCCTGTAAAGTCCTTTTGGTAAATAAAATTCTCACTTACCAAAAAAAATATGTTTTTCATCAAATATTCAATCTTTTTTATTATAATTTAAAAAACATAAATTATTGAAAATAATTCCAAGAATGACTTATAATACAATAGCTATATTTAAACACATAATATTTCTCCCCTTCCGAAAATCTTCAATTTAGTACTTTCAAGTTTTTGTTCAAACTAATGTTATTTTTCTTTGTAGTGCTTAAATTTTGAGGGACAAAATTATTTATACTTGTGAGAAGTAGAAATAATTGATGTGCATACAAGTTTACCCAGCCACCACCATTAATTTAATTTAATTTAATTTTTTAGTCAAAATTATATATTTGATGCCTAATTTCAAATACATGTCTGATTTTTTTTAATCATAAATATTAAAAAAATAAACCAAAGAAAGCTAAAACCCCCATGATATCTAAACCTTAGGCATAATCCTCCATGTGGAGTATATAATATTCTAAACTTATAATTATTAACGGCTAACTGTAGGGTAAAACTTTTAATAATTATTATAAGTATGATCTGCAGCTAAAAAAAAAAAGTATAATGCATGTAGGTTATTAGATGTCTAACATATCAGAGATTTATAGTAGTATTAATTAATTAAATACTTAATCGTCTCTTAATGATAACATAATTATTGACTGAACTAATTAATTGGCTAACATGGGAAATCTTTTGATCTACACATTAATTGAATTGTTTTGAGTTGTCATTATTATATTTTTACACACTATAATCACAAGAATGATTAGTGGATTCAAAGAGTAGTTAGTATATGCAACACAAATTTCCATTTTTCAGGCTCTCTTGCCTCTATCAAAAATTAATAATTGCACCTACTTACTCGATCTAAAATAAGTGTCATTTTAGCGAATATTATATTTATTAAGAAACACTGTAATTAATAAAGGATTTGACAGTAATAACATATGGTTATTACTATATCATAATTAGCATTTAGCAAAAATACTTTCTCAGTTTTTTGTTAGTTATTATTGCACTTTTTAACGGCCAATTTGACTAACTTCAAAATAAGTTAGATTACATTATTAATATTTTAAATTTTTTTTTTACAAAACTCAAAAGTTACATGAAAAGTATTTTATATATATGTTAAATGTTAGTCAAATCTCATATTGTTTAACTCTCACAAATGAAATCGTGACAATCGAAAAGGAATAGTCTGAACGGAGGAAGTTATAAATATTAGCACTTTATATAAATATTGTTAAAGGATTTAACGATTTTGGATACAACGACACTAACTCAATTGCCAATATTTCTGCTAAAACGAAAGTCTATTGCCAATAGTCTCTTTTTTTATAGTGGAACTACTCCATTCGTCCAATTTTACTTGGCCTCTGTCGACTTGGCATAGGGATTAAGAAGTAGTAAATGATAGGGATAATTTTACCAAAGTACTCTTTGAATATAATAAATACTATGGCTTGAAAATAATAATAGGGAAATGACTATAATTAATTATAAGGGTAAATTAGGAAGTAAATGTAAAATTTATCACTTGATTTAATAAACTGGATAAATATTGTTGAATATCCTAAAATAATATAGGGGCCAAGTAAAGATGAAGAGAAGGAATAATAAATATAATATGTAATTTAGTAAATTGTCCTAATTCAACAAATTGAACACTTGATAAGAAAATAAAGTATAAGGTTATAGTAGACAAAAATTAAATTCCTAAGACGAAACTTCTTTCAAGACAATCCTTTTTTTACTATTTAAAACAAAGAGAGTACTACATTCAGGTGCATCGGCAAATTCTCTAGCGAACTATTGGTAAACTGGAAAGATCCACCCCCCACCCCTAATGTCTCAAATAATACTTGACTGAATTTCTTAAAAATAACTCCAAGTAAATACTATATTGAATATGAAAATATCCACTATCAAATCCTGAATTATTATTTTTTGGATTCGATGATTCAAAATATATACCAAATATTATTGCACCCTTGTACTGTATTACTAGCCAGTTGGATCTTTCCTACTCATGTGTTAATTATATGGGAAAGTTGAGATCTAATCTAGAATTTTAACTATAGACTATAAATTTTAATTCTAATTATCAACATGGATTGTGCTGGGATGATTGAGATTCCTTCACAGAGATCTCGAATTCAATCTCTTATAGGAATGAAAATCTTTTCTTGGGAGTATCACCCCTTAGAAATAAGGCTTTATAGTGCACAATTCAAATTTAACCAAACATCAATACGAAATAAAATAATCAAAAGCAAAAGCAAACATCTTGGTAATTTTCCCCCCAAATGTGAATTTATTATTGGTGGAGCAAACCAACAATTTGTCCTATGTGAAGTCATATTATTATTTTGGGTAACAAAATGCAAGAAGATTGGAAGAGTTGAGTCCCATTTGATGCCAGTAATTAATAGTATTCAGAAGCAATGAATTTGCAATGGCTATGCTTGGTGTCTCTCATCTGTCTGCTTAGGGGAGAATACATTGTCCATCACTGTCCTTTTAATGAATGTATAACTAACACAAGAAGAAAAAACTAGTGGTGGTGAGCCAAAGATTGATATAATGTCTCTCTTGTGACTTCAAGAGTACTATATTATCCCACATATCTTTGTTAATTTCAATGATTTCCAATACCTGCTACTATGACCTTGTTCTCATTCATCAAAGACTTTGGAGTATACTTTTGAACAACTCCCAATTTCTAACAAATAAAGGGTTTCAACATTACTTTTTCGTGTCAACAAACTACAACAATATCACACTCAGTAAATCAGGGTGTACACAAATCTTACTTGTACCTTTCTAGCATATAGAGACTATTTCAGACAGACCCTTGACAATAACTTCAAATTTATTGGTATAAATATTTTGATCAACTTTACATATGTATGTATAACTTGGTTCTTTTCTATATACAATGATTATATCACATTATTGACAATACAAACCGAGGTAGATTCAGAATTCGAATTTGATGCACTCAACCTTTATGTTACCATTGAACTAATCATTGTACTTTCGCCAAAATATTTGTCAAAATTCAAGTTATTCTAAACATATATATTTATATATGTTACCCTGCAGATCGTGGTGCAAGTCTCGTTGTTGATTTTCCTTTCATGCAAAGCAAGCCGAGATCTCGGAGATTGTGGTGAGCTCCTAGCGTTGGAGTTGCCGATTTTCATTTTATGGCATTAAGACTTAACTTTATTTTGTGTTCAGAGATAGTCTGTATTGATATTGTATTTTGTAGAAGCCTTCTACTCTTGTTTGGTTTATTAGAAGCTCAAATAGTGATTGATGCCAGGTCTTGGGGTGGGTTTCAGTATGGTATTTTCTTCGATGTTTGTATCTATTATCTTTATTGTGACAGTATTTACTTAAGAGGTTGTTTTCCATTGGGTAGCCCATTGCCTATGGTTCCACGCTATGGGATAGGCTTATCTATTGATGGGCTGGGTAGGTGTCATCACGGCCTGAGAAATCGGATTATGACAAATTTAAAGAATGTTGGACTTGGTTAAACCCATTGATGATGTATATAGTCCACCGGCCTTTGGAGATGGTTTTGTTTTTTGAGATCATGCCAAGACTCAATTACTGCCCGAGTGCCAAAAGAATGACAAATGACATGATAAACTGGAATGATCCTTTACCTTTTATGTGTTGTTGAGGTTGTCAAAGGGTCCATTTAGAACTTGAGTATCTTATGGTTTAGTTGCTTTACAAAGTGATGGAGGGTCTTTAGAACACAATTTGGAGTTTTGTGGTCAAAGAAATGGTGGAGTTTTTGTCAAGGGCATGGGCCTAAGATTGTGGCAAGTAGGATAGGTACCCCACACAAAAACTTTAGTGTAAGTGATTAATAAATACACAATAGGGGTGGCCCATTATGATATGGAAAGATAAGGTCCATTTTAGGTAGTAAATTGGCATAACCCTACAACTCGACAATGTTCCTATCTTACAACATTTTGCAAGCTGTTATGGAAGGATTGAAGGACCCATTTAATATATCTTCTTCTTCTTTTTCCACTTCGCAGTCTCAAATCAAATCAAGACTTTCTCACAATTTCATATGCCAAGATTCTCAAAAATCCTCAAGTATTTTTGTGTCGAAGAAGGTGTTATTAAGCTAGACATCTTTTAAGTGTCAGGTAGTGGACCATAATTCTATTGAGATTATGAGATTTATTTCGCCTCTATAACAATTATATTTTATAATAACATTTCACTATAACGATCAATTTTTTAAAATCAAATATTTGTGTCTTATACTACTTCCGTCCATTTTTACTTGTATCTTACTGACTTGACACATGGATTAAGAAGTAGTATATGAAATGAGTAATTTTACCAAATCACCTTTTGAATATCATAAGTATAATGTCTTGACAATAATTAATGATAAGAGTAAATTAGGAACTAAGTGCAAAATTATCTCTTTATTTCATAAACTGAACAAGTGTTGTTGAACGTCCTAAATAGTATAGTGCATAAATAAAGATAAACGGAAGGAGTATTATATATTCTTTATAATAATACTTTGCCAAACAATTAAGAAATTCATAACAAACAATATTATTATAAAAAGATTCGACTGTAGTTGGCTTTAACAAGTCACCTTCAAGTGTTAGGTAGTGTAGCACAATTCTATTGAAATTGCAAGATTTGTTTTATTATCATTTCTACTTAGGACCAAAATTTCGTGATACATGTCATGACTCCACCATATTCTATATGGTAGACACTTGCTCCCTAGCTAGAACAATTTAGATGTAAATATATAGCTAGGGAGAACATTTTGAATCTTGTATGTTTGATAGTATTTATTATTTAATATGGTGCAACTTGCAAGAATGTTAAAATTTGTTGAGATTTAGGGTGTGTTTGGTAGGGATGGAAAGGTTCTTTTTTTTTTCATTTTTAAAAAATAATTTTCATTAGATCGAGGTCATTGGAGATTGTATGGGTAGTTTGAACAATTCAAGAAAGGTTAATATACCAATTCTAAGACAAGTGTGATTTCAAGTACTCTCAGGGGTCTTTTGGTATGTTGTATAAAATAATGCCAAATAAAATGTATTAGTAATAATTGTATTAGTTATGCTTGCATTAATTATTATCAAGAGATATTGCTTATGCATGTTTGATTTAATGTATTAAAAAG
>JAOTQR010000109.1:6229698-6241719 GCA_025774065.1 Solanum ossicruentum | reverse complement strand
TTTCCCTCTCTCTCTCTCTCTCTCTCTCTCTCTCTCTCTCTCTCTCTCTCTCTCTCTCTCTCTCTCTCTCTCTCTCTTACACACACACACACAAAAAAAAAAGAAAAGAAAAAGAACAAATAATAAGGTCGTCACTATTATGCCATCCTATTTCAGAGAACTATCATTTTTTATTTTTTTCAGTATGATTTAGCATCTAAATTTAGTAGGTTTTCTCTGTGCTTTCGTTTAGCTCTGTTGGATCAGACCTGCATAAAACATGCAAAAGAATGGAAAATAACTTGAGCAATAAAAAGAGTGAGTGCAGTCTAAAGCCCAGAAAGTACTATGTCTTAACTTGTGGTCTTGAGCTTTACTAGGGAAATAATGGGAAAGAGTGTTCATTTTCTAAAAATTAGAGGTACTCATTGAACAAGCATGTATGTGCTGTTGGATTTGACATGATGTTTTGTGATGCACCCCAATTAGCTTGTTTCTGAGAGAACCATTACTCTTCAAAAAGAAAGATATGAAAAAGTAGAGAAATATAACCAATGTGATATATGTCTTTCTCCTAATTGTGAGCCCCATTTCCAAGTCGCTAAATGGTTTTATTTTCTTTGTAGGTCTTAAGCCGGACGTTATATCTCCCAGCAAAGCTGTCACCGGCTACCAAGTATGTATAGTTCCCTTTTTATAGTATTAGTGCTATGGAAATTGCTCGTACTTCTTTTTATGTTTTCTAGTTACTAAGGAAACCGAAAAGAGGCCCATTATAATGATATTCTCAAGTTTTCTTTCATATCTAGTGATTGAGGTCTTCTTGTGTAGTGGGTGCCTCTGTCAATTGTTTTCCCTTTTGTCCCATTTCATTCTAATTTTATCGTTCAATCTTTTGGAAAGAGAGTAGACAACACTACCCATCAACAACAACAACAACATACCCAGTGGAATCCCACAAGTGGGGTTTGGGGAGGTTAGAATGTACACAGACCTTACCACTACCTCATAGAAGTAGAGAGGTTGTTTCCTGGGAATCCTCATCTCAAAAACCCATAAGCAGAATAAACTAGATACGACAAAAAGAAAAGGAAAGAGAACAGAAAGAGCGACTAATAACGAAAAGCACATGACAATATATAAATACGATAAAATTAACACATATGCGACAGATAATGACAACACATGATATAACACAACTACTCCTGCTACCCTACTATACCTCAAGGCCAGAGATCCACCTAACTCTACCAACCAATTAGCCTGCTACTCTAATTCGCGACCTCCACTCCTTTCTATCTAAGGTCATGTCCTCGGTGAGATCAAGTTTCGCCATATCTTGTTAGATCACCTCCCCCCAATATTTCTTTGGTCTACCTCTAGCCCTCCATGTAACTCTTAAAACCAATCTCTCGCACCTCCTAATAGGCGCATCAGTACTCCTTCTCCGCACATGTCCAAACCATCGTAGTCTCTCTTCCCTCATCTTATCAGCCATGGGGGACATATCTATCTTCTCCCGAATGGTCTCATTCTTAATCTTATCACTCTTGGTGTGACTACACATCCATCTCAACATCCTTATCTCTGCGACATGCATCTTCTGAACATGTGCATTTTTTATTGGCCAACACTCCATCCCATACAACAAAGATGGTTGAACCATCATTCTATAAAACTTACCTTTGAGTTTAAGTGATATCTTCTTGTCACAAAATACTCCAGAGCTAACTTTCCATTTAGTCCATGCTGCCCTAATACGATGTGTGTCATCATCGTCGGTATCACCACTACTCTGGATGATGGACCCCAGATACTTAAAGTTTTCCCTCTTGGGGATAGGTAGAGTAGCAAGTCTCACATCAATGTTTGCTTCATCCCTCGCAACACTGAATTTGCACTCCAAGTATTTTGTTTTGGTCCTTCTCAGTTTGAATCCTTTAGACTCCAAGGCGTTTCTCCAAGCCTCCAACCTATCATTAACTTTTGTCTGAGTCTCATCAATCAGTACTATGTCATCTTCAAATAGCATACACCATGAAACCTCCTCCTGGATGGATTATGTCAGCTTATCCATCACCAAGGCAAATAGGAAAGGGCTCAACACAGATCCTTGATGGAGTCCCATTTCAACAGGAAAATACTCTGAGTCTCCTCCCATCGTTCTTACTCGAGTTTTGGCTCCATCGTACATGTCCTTAATCGCCCTGATATATGCCATTGGGACACCAGACACCTTCATAGGACATCCCTTGGAATTTTGTTATAGGCCTTCTCGAGATCAATGAACACCATATGAAGGTCCTTCTTTCTTTCCCTATATTTCTCCACTAATCTCCGAACAAGATGAATTGCTTCAGTAGTCAACCGCCCCAGCATGAATCCAAACTGATTCTTTGAAATAGACACTACTTTTGTCACCTTCATCTCCACTATTCTCTCCTAAACCTTCATAGTATGACTTAACAACTTGATAGCCCTGTAATTGTTATAGTTTTGAATATCCCATTTGTTCTTGTACAATGGAACCATTGTACTCCTCCATTCATCGGACATCTTGTCAGTCTTCATAATAGCATTGAATAGCCTAGTCAACCACTCTATGCCATCCTTGACCATGTTCTTCCAAAAATCTACCGGAATCTCATCGAGTCCGATCACCTTCCCTCTCTTTATCCTACTAATAGCCCTTCTAACCTCCTCAACTCTGAACCGCCTGCAATAACCAAAATCACGATGACTTTCGGAGTGTGCCAACCTACACAGCTCAATATCTCTATCTATTTTTTCATTTAAGAGTTTATGAAAGTAAGCTTGCCATCTTAGTTTAATGGAAATGTCATCCACCAACACCTCACCCTCCTCATCCATGATGCACTTCACTTGGTCCAAGTCGCGAGCTTTCCCCCTCTCTCTCTTTAGCGAGCTTATACAATCTCTTGTCCCGGCCTTTATCACTTAGCTCCTCATGCAGGCGCTCAAACGCTGCTGTCTTAACACTTGTCGTTGCCATCTGTGCTTCTGACTTAGTCGTCTTATAGATCTCCTTAAGCCTTCGCTTTTCAACTTCATCCTTACACTCCAACCACTTTGTGTAAGCAACCTTCTTATCTTTCAATTTGCCCTGAACTTCATCATTCCACCACCAATCACCCTGACGTCCACGAAAGGTCCCTCTCGAAACCCCTAGTACCTCGGAAGCTACCTTTCTAATGCAACCAGCAGTAGTGTCCCACATACTGTTCACATTTCCGCCACTACTCTAAGATTCTCAACTTTTCTTCCATTTCTCGAGAAAGTGCAGGAGTAAGGCATCCCCAAATAGTAATAATGATAATAAATAAAGAACCAAAAAAGCTGCATCGACCTTTTAATTCCACACCAATCTGCCCCATGGTTGACAATGTGACATGCTCATAAGTTAGCATGCCACCATAATCATCATGTAATAATTTGAAAAACAATTAGTGATGAACCAAAGCTTTAGCTTGCTGCATCCTTCTCCTATAGTCCTGCTATCACATTGACCTTGCCCCACATGACCATGTGGAGTGGAAAATCTTTTAGCTCTCCATGTTATCAAACTTTTCCTTAATGGTGGTTGAATTAAGGTGTTGGCAAGTTTCCTATCTTAGAGGCTTGCCACTTCAACTATAATATGTCATTGGGTAGGGGTGGCAAACACATGAGTGAGTCGGATATGGGCAGGTCAAAAATGAGTTGTGAAAATGGATAAAAGTATCCGACCCACCCATATTAGATATGTATGCAGACAGATAGTATGGATATCGATATTATTCATTCCTTCTTGCTATAATAAGAAATAAGTATGTTTATTAAATGGTAGTAGTACAGGTTTGGTCCATCAGTAGTAGTTTTGATACTATTATACAGGGAAGAAAATAATATCTATTTTGAAATTTCAAAATGGATGTTTCTGGTCAAATTAAGTAGTCTAATTCAAGTTAGTTGGATCGTGCTTTATTCTAATAATATACATCAGTCACTTATAATTTGAATACAAAATGAAAGGATTCAAATTTGAATTTTAAGAATTCATCTAATGTATTTGAGAGCCTTTTAATTCCATTTTTTCCTGGTGTTGTTTGATTACATTTCCATCCAAATTAAAATTTTGAACAATTTTTTGTTAGTTAAGAGAGATGGGGTGGGGAACCGGGAGTTGGGTCCTTGGTCGGGGTCGGGGTCAGGTCCTAGTTTGGGACTTATTTTGGGGTGGTGAACTTTAAGTCAAAAATACTTCCCTTATTTAAGGAAAGTTTTGGAAATATTTTCCTTATTTTATGTAGGGAATTCATTTTCTTATAAATAGAGGAAAATTAGTCCATTTGAAAAATGCTTTTCAAAACATTAAAGCCAACCAAATATGAGAAAATATATTTTAAAAAAAAAACAACTTAATAAGTTTACTTTTTAGAGGTTCTTACATCCTTACATATGCTGAGTGCAATCAGCGGATACCCATGAGCATGGGCGGCTCTACACTTGTCCAAAGTGTGTCAAGCGACACCCCTTCGTCAGAAAATTATGTTGTATAGTTAGGTCAAGTTTGATTTTATACCTATATATATTAATGTTGACACCTTTTAACATAAGAAGAGAAGTTAGTGCAATGGTTGAGGGGCTGCAAAAAAGCTTTCAAACAATTGGCAGGGTCAAGTGTTCAAATCTGACTTAAGACTTTCTGCTTCAGCGTTGTTTTCTTAAAAAAACTTGTGCTTACTACTCTATATTTTGATGCCCCTTAATTAAATTTCTATCTCCTCCACTGCCCATAATTATTATGATGGTTGATGTGGGTTGATCCATATTTGACCCACTTTTAAATGATAGGATTTCTAACCCATTTAATGGGTTGAGTCAGGTGGATAACCGTAAATTTTATCCATTTTGCCACTTCTGTCTATGGGCGAGGAAGTTTTTCTTTAATATTCACTTTTCGACCAAGAAATGATTTTTGTAAGATGGTAAAAGAAAAAGGTCGAATATTGTCCACCTTTATCAATTCTGTTTTCCTGGACATGTCACTAGCTTGCTACATGAGGTGCTACAATCTTTCTTATGCATGTGATTTCCAGGGACGATGATCTACCACTTATTGTGGCTATTGACTTACAGCCTATGGCTCCCATTGAAGGTGTTATTCAAGTACAGGGTGATATAACAAATGCTAAAACAGCTGAAGTGGTATGGATTCCTATGCTGTTCCCTTTCTTTATTGTAGAAATTTTGATTGTGGTAACCATAAGCAAATCCAGGATTTAAATTCTATGGGCTCAACCTTTAAGGTTCCTAGCATTGTAACCATTTATTTTCAAAAGTACGACTTGTTACAATAACTTTATGTTTATAAGGAGCATCCCAAAATACTTGATTGGAAACTCCTTTTCCTGGAAGCCCAGATTTCTAGCTACAATATTCCTTCTTTTGCCAGAAATCTTTGTCCATCGCTTTTCTTTGTTGATGAATTTGGCCAGTATTGTCTTCATATTTTCTTAAGAGTGGTCAGGATATGTTTTTAAGTTGTTTTACGTGCACAAAAAATTATAATGTCATCGGCATGAGATAAATGATTAATGGTAGGTCCATTTGGTTGCATCGAATAACTTATGAACCTAGGCTTAGCATATATTTCTGGAAACAATCTCTCCATCTCTATGAGGTAGTGGTAAGGTCTGCATACATTTCACTCTCCCCAGACCTCACTTGTGGGATTCCACTGGGTATCTTGTTGTGGTCTAGGCTTAGCATATAAGTGGTTTTAAGCATTCAAGATAACACTTCTGCACCTATAATAAAACGAGAAGGAAATAAAGGGTTTCCACGTTTTACTCCTATGTGTGATTCTAAGAAACAATATCTTTTACCATTAATCACCAGTGTATACCATATATTGTATAAGAGATTCCAAATTATATGGATCCTATCTATTGTTCTGCAAATCCTCTCTTCCTCATGACCATGCTGAGGAAAAGCCAATATAGTCTGTCATAAGCTTTTTACATGTCTAATTTGATCACTACATTACCACCTTAATTATCCTTTCTTATATCATGAGCAATTTCCTGAGCCAATAAAACATTTTCTCCAATGGCTCTACCTATAATGAAGCCACTTTGGTTTTGAGATATAATAGCAGGCAGAAGTTTGGAAAGCCTATTATTCATCACTTCAGAAACAATCTCTGAGAAACATTACCGAGGCTGATAGGTCTAAACTCAGAAAAATTGAGGTAGGTCAACTTTAGGTATAAGAACTGGGCAAGTATTGGCGAAAACTTAGGTATTTGGTTTTTCTTGAACACAGCTTTCACTAATTGAACCATATCAAACCAATAATGTCCCAGCTATATTGAAAGAACAAGCTGGTGAAACCGTCAAGGCCAGCACTACTATTGAGGTTGATGTCAAAAACTGCCCTCTTGACTTCCTCCTGAGTTGGTTTTATCAGTAGCATATCATTGTCCTCAGAATTTATAAATGAAGGATGTGTTCCATAATGCTCATGTCAATGTTGTCATTCCTTTGCCGAAAAGATCTAGATAGAAATGCTCTGCTGCTTGTCCTATGTTATCATCCCCTTCAATCCACTGACATTCACATTGATTCTGTGGATATGTAATAGTTTCCTTCTTTCTCTAACTTTGAGGAAGAACTTGGTAATTTCAACCCTCTAAAGTTGCCGTTTAAGGTTGGTTTTTTGTTTCCAGAAAATATCAACCATTTTGTTAGGAATCATTAATTCTAGTTTAGCCTTATTTAGAATCATTCTATCCTCTTGTTTGAGGGAGTTAATATAATTAGCTTGTTATTGATGTACTTCCTTCTCCAGGGCCTGAGTGTGAGCATAAATATCCCAAATGCTGTTTCCATATGTCAGCCACTCTCCTCCTGAATTGAATGTCCCATCCTTCTTGTGTCCATATGTCAGCCACACGCACTTCCTGTTGAACTTCCATACCCACTAATTCAGGGAACAAACCCTTTAAACTATCTGATCTCAGCCGCTTATCCTCCCAAAAAGAGGTCTTGCAACCATTTCCTACTTTAATATGGTGTGGTTCTTCATAAAGGCCATAGTACTCTAATCAATCTCCACATGCTAACCGCATATGGAGTACTTACTACCTTTGTCATCCACCTATCTATATTTTATGTTAATAACCTTACTCCAGTACACCTGAGGTTCTTGTGAATATGTCCAGAGCCATTTCAATCTGAGTGCCTTACTCTGTAACTTAAGTTTTTCAATGCCAAGCCCCCTTTGTTTCCCCCCCTAGCACTTTATTACATTTAACTAGGTGAAATATTGTTGAATCAGTTTCCTTATTTCTTTTCCAAAGAAAGTCCCTTCTAGCCCTGTCTGACCTCTGTATGATACTATTTGGAATGGGCAAGATGGACCTCATGTTTGTAGGAAGAGCACCCAACACTGAATTTATGAGAGTAACTCTTCCTGCTAATGATAAATATTGTGCCTTCCATCTAGACAACTTCTTTTCACCCTTTCAATTACAGAGCTCCAAATGTTCATGAACTTTGATTTGTCTCCCAAAGGCAAGATAGGGGTAGGTAAAGCTCATGTTTAGATTGTCAAATTGGAATATTAAGGGTATGAAGTCCTAAGTTGCTAGTGGGAAACTCAAAAATGCATGATAAAGCTTCACAAATTCTCTGTAGTTGCCATAGAGGAACCTCTTATGCAAGAAACCACTGTAGAGTTTTACAAATAAAGCTAGATATGCAGGGATGCTTTGCTAATAGTTAAAATAAATTTTTTGGAAGAATATGATGACATGTAGTGGGAGTTGGCCATTAAAATGAAAAAAAATCACTTATTTGGAATTTCAGAAGTTAGAGTTTTGTTTAATTATAGTTTTTACAAAGATCATTTAGAATTTGAATGTACTTTTTTAAAATATGGTTTAAAATCCCGCACTCCCACCCCTACCTCCACCCCTAATTTCTAAAAAATAACAAAATCACCGAACTTGACTAGTTTACCTGAAACATGCAATTAAATCTGCTCTAAAAGAGTAATACCTCAGAAATAGTTGGTCACATAATGTTACAGATTAGATCTTATATACGAGCTACTACTATGACAATTAGTTTTTCACTTCATTTGAAATATTTGAAGATAGAGTTGTGTTTGGTTATGATTTTTTCAAATAATATTTGATTGTTTGAACTTACTTCTCCTAAAAAACATAGGATATGATTTAAACATTAAAATATAATTTAAATAGGATCATCTGTATCAAATAAAAAAATTAAGAAATTTTTTTTAAAAGATACTCCCGCTGTTAAAAAAAGAATGACTTAGTTTGACTTGGCATGGAGTTTAAGAGAATAAAGAAGAATTTTCAATCTTGTGGTCCTAAATTAAGGTTATGTCAAATTTACCAAAATACCTTTGAATCGTGTGGTTGTAAACATATCATGTGGAAAGTTGAAACTAAAGTTTTGCTAATAAAGGAAATGAGTCCTTTTTTTTTGAAACATAGCAAAAAGAAAAGTAGGTCATTCTTTTTAAAATGGAGGGAGTAGTGAAAGTGAAAAAAGAGCCATTTTGGCGAATAATTTTGAAACTTAATAAGTTACTACAATACTGTGCATTGTAGATAGTCGATTTTGTTCCCCCAAGTAGCAATAAGGCCACTCTTTCGGAGTCCTCATCAATTTTGCACTACCAAATATTGTATTAATATAGGCCTTTTACATAATTAAATTAGAGAAATATTTCATCTCTTGGAAAGTGTGAGTTGTAGCACTATCAAGAAGGCACATCTCCATTACTCATCTTGAATCTAATTGAAGATTTGAAAATTTTTATTTATCTTCATAAAAATAGAAGTATCATACAAATACGGAAAAAAAGAACATTGTAAGAAAATTTAAGTACTTTTTCTTTGAATATAAAAGCAATATAAGAAAAAACATAAATAAAACAACATAATTAATTTCCCCAATAAAATGTCAAACTTTAGTTCTATTCTCCAAATAAGACTTCAACTTCCAAATGAGAAGTAGTATTGAGGCCATTAAAATCAGCATCTTTTAAAGTCAAATTTTCTTCAATATTATCATCATATTTTTGTGAAGGCGTTGATTCAACATCCTTTTTATAAATCAAATGTGACTCCACTCGAGCATTAAAAGAAGAGGGATCATTTTGATTTCCCTTTCTTTTGAAGGAATTTTGGTAAAGCCGAACAAAACGCTTAAATGCTCGGCTTCCATTCTTCCAGTGGCCTTTCATGCCACAACGATGGCAGTTGCCTTTTGAAGGATTGATTTGAGAATTCATATTGTTATCCCTATTATGGTGGCTATCACCACGATGATTATTATATCGTTCTTTGCCATGACATGCCCACACACATTATCACAACTCTAGTTTTTGTTTTATCTTATTTCAGAATGATCATATGTTTTCTATCTCATGACCCCAATTTCTATTTATCTTCTTTCAGAATGCACAATATTATAATAAGTCCCAAAGAAACTTGTTAAGTTTCAAGGTTATTTGCCAAAATAGTTCTTTTTCCACTTTCACTATCTTTTTTAAATTTTGTGCTAATTTTTTTATTTTGATAAAAATGATCCCATTTACATTATATTTTAATGTTTAAATCATTTTTCATGTTTTTAGGAAAAGTAAATTCAAACAATCAAATATTATTTGAAAAAGTTATAACCAAACACAACTCCATCTTCAAATATTCCAAATAAAGTGGAAAAATACTTGTCATGGTGTGTAGTAGCTCTAGCTTATATATAAGATCTAATTGCAACATTATGTGACTATCTCTTTTTGACATATTACTCATGTATAACAGATTTGATTGCATATTTAAGGTAAACTAGTCAAGTTGAGTGATCTTGCTAGTTTTTAGAAATTGAGAGTGGGGTATAAACCATATTTAAAAAAAGTACATTCAAATTCTAAATGTTCTTTGTAAAAAGTATAACCAGACAGAACTCGAACTTCAAAAATTCCAAATAAGTGATTTTTTTTGTGTTTTAATGGCCAAAATCCCACTACAAGTCATTGTATTTGTCAAAATCTATTGCAACTATTAGCCAAGCATCCTTGCATTAATTTGTTAAACCCTATAGTGGCTTCTTGCATAAAAGTTCCTGTCTGGCAACTATAGAGATTTTGATAAGCTTTATCATGCATTTGATTTTTTCCTTAGTAGCTTGGGACTTCAGACCCTTAATATTCCAATTTTACAATATAAACATGATCACGTTTTTGGAATGTTGTTTGTGAGTTTTTCTTTTGGCCCCCTAGTAATAGGAGATTCTTGCTCTTGATGGTAGTTATGATCATCATCCTTTCTGAGAGCTTCAAAAGCATTTTGGACTTTGGTCTCCTTTTTACAGTGGTTTTTTCTGTTTTTATGTCATCCACTGCCTGCTTTTTAAGGAGTCATTTTTTTCTGTTTTTGTGTCATCGATTGCCTTTTATCTTCTTTTTGGTTTTCCTCATCCTGTTAAAGAACTATCTGAAGAGCTTTGGGTTCCTCTATTGACATTACAGTGTTGCTATCATTTGAATTCTCGGTTCTTTTGTTGGAGTGGTCAGGATCATTTATATGTTTTGTGCTGCTAGAACCAATATTGGTGATCAAAGCCCTGTCATCCTCCCCTGTATTAGCCTTCAGTACTTGTGTGCTTTGTTCACCATTGTTTGTAGCTTTGGTGATGACTGTTCTTTTCACAACATTAACATGCAATGGTTTACCAATACCAAAAATTGTCCATTGGTTTGTAAGCCTGTTTAGGAGGAGCCCTTTTCCCCCCTCTCGAAATATTTGTGTGCTTGTTCTGTTGAATTTTTTCTTCCCCTTTGTTTCAGCGCTTGCTCAGGCTGTTTATCCTTGGGAGCTTCCTGTTGCCAGTCACTGTCTGTTTTTTTTTTGGAGCATCCTTTTGACTAGTAACATTTGTCTGATATGAGTTCCCTTGCCCTATTTGTGTTCCCTCAGTTGCTTCTTCGTTGTCCCTTTCGCATCTTTGACACTGGTTGACAGTATGGCCCTCTAATCTACAATAAGTATAATATTTGGGGACCCCTTTGTACTCAATTTTTTCTGTTCAAAACCTTGCAGTGCATTGGTAGAATTTCTGTCCAACAAAAAACATGACAAAGTCTAGGCTTTGTCAAATCGATTTCATCCCGCATTTTCGCGCTCAGCCTTGTTGTTTCTTTAGTGGGCACATATATTTCCATGGGTACTCGAATTGGATTCATTATTTGTTTCATGAAGTGCCATGTATGGAGATGAAAGGGAGTTTTGGTGAGAGTACCCATACTGTAGTTAGAGACCTGTATCTATCGGCATGACCGCATAGGCTGACCATCAATCTCAATCACAGGTTTTAAGTATACCATTCTGAAATCTCTTCATTATAGACATCAATGAACACATTTTACTTGTCGTAAACCCTAGTATGATCTATCCTTTAATAGGAATAGCTTCTTGATAGAAGCTCCATTAGGATCGCATTTTTAGAAATCTTCCATTGATAGGGTATCTGCACAGGCCATATACCATAGTAGTCCTCTGCTTCGAATATGATTGCCGGCATGCCAGGGTGAGTTGTAATTTCAACCTTCACTGGTTCTCTTTTGCGTCCTAGGTCAATTTGGGAACCTGCTACTGCCTGCATATAGTTACTCTTTGGTGGAATAGATTCATGGGTTACCATCGAAACTCCTGTGTGATCAAGGGGTTTCCCTAGATGCACCAGTTGAGGACTGGACAAACCTTCCATCAAGTGGCGCATGAGTTTTTGGAATGGTGGAAAAGATATTTGTTACTTTTTGTGTTTCAGAAGTTAGAGAGAGTGTTTTTTTTTCCTTGTGAATTAGGATAAATGGGTTAAATGGAATATGAGAGAAATATTGAGAAGAATATTATTGAATTGTTGTTTACATTATTACATTGAGACCCTATTTATAGATACTATATTAGACTCCTTTTCCAACTAGGATACTATAATACAATCC
>JAOTQR010000109.1:6185787-6201755 GCA_025774065.1 Solanum ossicruentum | reverse complement strand
CCGAAATTTCGGTAGAATTATTGGACTTTAGTATGTAGTGTTGGAATTTAATAATGGTCTAAGTGCCTAATCGGCACCAGTCATGGCCCGGGGTTTGGGTCGTGACAATGATGATGATAAAAAGTGATAATAATGATAATGATAATAAAAATAATAATGATGATAATGATAATGATAATAGTAATGATAATAATGATAATAATAATAATAATGATAATGATAATAATTACAATAATAATGATAATGATAATAATTACAATAATAATGATAATGATAATACTAATGATAATGATGAAAATAATAATGATAATGATAATGATAAAAATGATAATGATAATAATAATGATAATGATAATTGTTGATGCCCAATTTTTACCCTCTATGATATAAATCATCGAGCTTTTATTTTGTAAGCAATTTGAACAATTATTTAAAAAAAAAAATTGGTGCGTGGGGGACAACGCACCCCCAATTTTCTCTTCACTTCTCTTCTTTCTCTTTCAAACGATCCCATTCCCTTTCCCTGATCTCCTTCTTCTTCTTCTTCCTTCGACGCCCCGACCCCTTCTCCTTTCCTCCGTCAATCACCCTCACCATCTTTTCTCCAACGCGCACCCGACCTTCGACCTAGAAAACCCGGCGCCGCAACAACCCGACAGCTCTCCTTTTCTCCTCAACTTTCAACTCCAATATCTCTCCCTTTGTAAGCCTTTAGGATCTTCATTCCGCAATGGACGGATAAAAGTTGAGGCGCATTGATTTCCAAGATTCGAAATTCAAATTTTTTAAATTCGAAACCCCAAATCCAGCCTGTTCTTCACCCATTTTCCCTTCTCAATATGCCTTAATTCGGGGCTATAAACTCCCCTCTTCTTTCATTGAGAAGGAGCAGCAGTCATCTGAGAAATCCCTTAGAAAAGCTGCGGCGATCGAAGATCTCAGAAAACCTATCAAGCTTAGTAGTAGCGGCGAACGAGTTCAAAATATCCTAGTATAGGTGGGGATTAAGATTCAAAAGGGATAAGAATAAATAGTATCGATTCTCAGTAAAAGAAAACCATTGGAAATCTTTCATACTAGGTTCATCAATTCGAAAGACTCGAAGCCCGAACGTTCTGATTCTGACGTCAAGGAATCGTGAACGAAGTTGGTGGTGTCAAGTTCGTTGTTAAGCTCGTCGTCTCAGCTCGCTGCCCCGATAAAGGTAATACCCCAATCTCACTTTTTTTTTCGTTTTCGAGTTTTACATACTGCATCTGAATGTGCATGTGGTAGCTATATTGAAGTTGTCATGCTTACATTTTGGTCATCTTGACTAGAAATGCCCCGTAATGACAAGTTGATGTCGTATTGTCATTTTTTTGTCGATAGGACATTCTTAGGACTGTGTTATGATGCTATTAGCTGTTACTTTTGTCTTAGAATTAATAGTGCTGGTTCTATTTCTTTTCTGATTTAGAGTCTAGGGTATGTATTTTTCGGAATTCATGATTGATTAAACGTTGTGTTTTAGGATCCTCTGTAGTTCACTTGTGTCAACAACAAATGTATGATCTTGTTAAAAAAAAACCCTTAACCTATAGTTACAGACCCTGCTTCAGTTTCGTTACTGTCGAACTCATCAGCGTCTCGAGCTCTCTGTTTGTCATCTCATTTTAGTTTTGTTTGGTCATAGTTACACCTAATGGTAATCCATTGTTCTAGACCTGAAATGAGGTATGGGTTGGTCTGTAAAATTGGTTTCCTTCTCTGGTTTTGTCCCAAATATGCTTATCTGCTTCAAAATTCGTTGCTTCCAGGTTATTACTTGTGCATCTATTTCTTTGCTTAGTTCTGCTTCTGAGATTCCCTAACCTATTTGGAAAATTACTGACTATACTTAATCACATGCTTCTGTCATGTTAATTCTCTGCTAAATTATCAGATTGATTGAACTTATTTGCCTCTTTAATGTTGGTGTCCTTACTCTTTATGAATCTGGTTTGGTTGAGCTGGTATCACTGTTCTATCTTGCTCTAGTAAGCACTGAGAATGCTGATGATTTACTTCCAGTTCATAGTCGAAATAACAATCTCTAGTAGGTGTCTTAAGGGCTACTACAATCATGTTGATTCAATCACTGCTTTCCAGTGTGATCTGATCATTCAAGTTGACTGTTAGCTCTTCTTGTTTATGAATACAGCTCATTTAACATTGTTATCGAGTTCGGATGCATCTTGTTATTGCCTTATATCTCTCAAAACTCAAGTATTAAGTTACGAACTATTACACTAGTTCATGAATGTGCTCATTTACATGTTACTACTATGGTTGCCTTAGTTCATACTTAAACATGACTCGCTTAGTACTTTTGAAGTTCAAGCATATTCCAGCATGTTTCTTTGGGGTATTATTGTCCTGTCTCAAGTTTTTTATTTGTTTGCTGATTCAAAAGATATGCACATTATACCTGTTGCTTATGAAGATAATTGGGTAAATCTGTCAGAAAGTTGTTTCCTCCTCTGATCTGTCTTGAATGTATTAATCTGTATAAAGTTTGCTGAGCCACTTTCAAGTATAAATCTTAGTTGGTATGCTGCCAGGATGGATTCCAAGTTTAAGTAATAAATTTTGAGCTTGTGTACTACCAATTGCTATGATAGATATTCATAGATCTAGAAGCTATCTTTCTTTTCTCATTCGTCTCTTTCAATATTGTTTGCTAAGTCACCATATTTTTTTTTTAAATGACAGGCTTTAGAGTTAAGGTGTATCTCTATTTCATTCTTGTTTATTCTATGTTGAGTTGGATAACTAATCCATGTCTCTCTTCTTTGCATGAATATACCAATTCGAGTCCGTTGTGGGCTCCTCTCTCATTTGCATTTCCTTGGGCCATGGAGGCCCAAACTTCATCCTCTTCAAATCAACCCGTACTCTCTTGGCTTCGGAGAACAACCTACAACACCACAAGGAAAGGACCCAAAAGTCGCAACAGAGATTTAAATGGGATAAAGGCCCAAATCACTTCAACTCTCTTTCTTTTATTATGTTTATATTTTGTACTTATTTAGATGTTAACATTGTTTATTATATTGGTTTCAATCTAATTAAATTCCCAGAATGTCAAAATCATTTCTGTTATTTTTATTTTATTTTGAGAAAAAGAAAGTGTTCGCATAAAAAGTAAAAAAAATGAATAAGGAAAATAAAATAAAAAATATAAAAAAATGTGCTTTTATCATTTTTAGTTTGATTTTTAAACTTAGTCAATTTTTCAAGTTTAGTCAAGTCTAATTAAATCTTTTTCAAGTCTAATCAAATCTTTTCAAGTTTAGTCAAAGTCTTTCAAAATTAAATTAATCTCAAAATCAGTCAATCTTTTTCAAGTCAAAAGTTAGTTAAATATCTTAATCGTCAGATAACCGCATTTAGCGGTCATTTCAAGTGCGTAAAACCTTTTAGAAGTAGAAAAATGTGAACCCAAACCCTTTTTTTGGATTTAAAAAAAAAATTCTGTTAGGTCTTTTTAAATGTTTATTGGTTTCCTAATTATTCCTAAAATTAAGGTGACGACTCTATTTTTCTTTCGAATTTCGAAAATTGGTTTTTCTTAAATTAATTAAGTTTAAACTGATTTTCAATTTTTGAATTTTTCTTTCAACAAAAGGTCATTTTTCGATATAACAACCATGTCCTCTGATAGGACCCCCCCCTCCCCTCACGCTCATCTTATCACAGTCTCACCCAGTATTACTCTTGAAATCCTTAACCTCCAATTCAAATCTGTCCTGTTCTTCAATGAAGTATAGGGCTCCTAATATATCAAAACATGACAACCAATTCAATAATATATCAGAACGTGATATCTAATCCAATAATCACAATCACAATTACACTTACAACCACACACATGTAAATTTAAATTGTACTTCTTTTGGACAAACAATATACGGTTGTTAGGTCCTTTTCATTAAAGAAATACAGAACCATAGATTCCAAAAAGAAGGCAGACAACACATGGGGATTCATTAATTGGGATTGGATTTATGAGACCAGGAAATATTTTTAAACTGAACAACATCACCCTGTAAAAGACATACAAAATCTTTTAAATCCTTAATTACACAAACTGGTTATGAATAATTAAAGATAATTATTAATGATGTCAGACTAATTTCTTGCTTATAAATTGCTTATGAGAATGACATGTTCCAAAACAAATTAAGGATATACTATGGAATATTTTTACTGATGGTAAAGTTCAATTATTGTATTTTTGAGTTATTTATATTACTTCTTTCGGCTCATTTGACGAGTCATTTTTATTAAAAACAAATAGTTCAAATTATTTTTCACTTTAGAAAATTCATGAAATAATTGAGTGTATATATAATATTTCATTTTGCCTTTGATAATAATTATTCTTGAAAGTAATACATATTGATTAATGCGTAGAAGCAACTTGAGTAAGCATTTTAAACTTCTTTTATTAAATAAAATAAATTAAAGTTTAGTAAAAATGGGCATTTATGTGAACAATGGGCCTTTATGGTCTACCCTAAAAAGTTAATTAAGTAGAAAAAACAATCTAGAAGATATATCAATGATGTTTACGGTTGAGATATAAGTAAATAAAAGGGTGTTCTCTCTGATTAGCTTAAAGTTTGGATAAAATGATATAATAATTCAATATATAATCATAAGAGATAGAAATCTCAAGTATCACATTTATGCGCACCTTATAATTAAAAAGAATTTATATATGTTTGGTCTTCCAAAAAAATGAAAAAATATAACTTACATGTGATAAGGCATGTTGAAAATGAAAAAAAAAAATATCCCATCTTATTTGTAATTTTTTGTTGTTGTATATTTGTATTAACTTGTTCTTATAGTTTTCATGAATGTTTTAACACATGAATAATAGGTAAAAATGGAAATTTAATCAACTTGCAGAGTTTGAAAGTAGAAAACAGACAAATGAAAAAACAAAAATAGAACAAGGTTATAATTAGAGGATCACATGTTGCTCAACCTCTAATTACCTCCTATGTGTTATGAATGATGACAAGTATAAAATGTAAATATACATTACTCAACTATGGTTAAATTGTCATTTCAGAATGTGTATAAAAATATAGGCATATCATATACATTCATTTGTTAGGGGTAAATAATAATGGGTAAAGTGTTTGTATAAAAGGTTCAAATGACTTGGATATGTCAATATAGATGAATGAAATCAGACTTCCATATGTTGATATAGATGAATGAAATAAATTATACATTCACCAAATACTAAGCGTTGAATTCATAATTTTAAAAAATATGCTTTCAAAATTTTTAATTTTTTTCTAAAATTTTATATCAAGTGCAATAATATCCCATAAATTAAAACTGTGAAAATAATAAACTTCGAAATTCCAATTTCTGACATTTTTTCCCCACCACTTTCTTATAATTGAGATTTTTATGTTGACATCCCTTGCTATTTAGGAAAAGTTTCTCTTGTACTATGTTTTCTATCATGATCGTAATTTATGAAAGTTGTACCCTTAAACAATAATGCTAGTTGCAGGGTTGAAATATCAGTTCTCATGCTTGCAAGTTGTAAATTGATTATATAATTAGTCAACTCAAACACAATATACATATATTTTAAACGTTCAAGTTGTTAATTAGTATGATTTATCACATATTTTATGATAATTTTAAATAATATATGTTAATTATTATTTTATTTCAATTCATGTTATATATATAAAATTTTAAAAATTTATCAAAATATTTTAAAATAAAGAAGTTGATCAGGTTCATTAGTGGACAACTGCCTTAAAGGAAAAATAATTGATTAGGGGTAATATTGTAATTCATCATTGAAGTAGATGAAAAAATAATCAATAGAAACGACATAGCAAAATTAAACAGTTGAAGCAGGAATGTTAATCGACAACCACCTTTTTAAAAGAAAAAATATATTGGGGTAATATTATTGTAAATTCATAGTTGAAGTAGTTGAAGAAATAATCAATAGAAACGACATAGCGAAATTAAGCAGTTAAAGCATGCATGTTAATCGATAACTGCCTTTTTTAAAAAATAATTTATTGGGGTAATATTATAAATTCATAATTGAAACAGCTAAAGAAATAATATAAAATCAAGCAGATGAGACAGACATATCGATGACTTCTCCCCTCAAGTCTGTGAAGGAAGAAGGAAGCTATGATTTTGTGCCTTGTAAAGTTGGAAGGATGCGTGTTATAGCCAAGAAGAAGGCCAAAAGTAAATGACGATACTACCCACGATCAAGAACACATATCGACTGGAGGTGCTAGGTTACTCTTAACTCTCTCTTATTATATAAGAGAGAACATAACCAGGGATCAAATTTAGTGACTTAAAGTCAAAATCAAATAGAGATTTTAAATCTAAAAAATAATTAGTATCTTTTTTTATAAAATTTATTTTTTTAAATCTTTGAGATAGAACAATAAATATAACAAAATAATAACATGAGAAAAGGAAGTATGGGGTGGGAATCAATTGATTTTGTAGCCTTAATAAATTTATTTTTAATTTTATATAATTCTATACATAATTTTTTTTAAAAATAATAGTACATACTATTTTTCCCCGATATAATCCTGAATAGCATATAGTATATGCTTCCAATATCTTGAATGTTGAGAATCAAAAGCACACAATCATACATGGAAAATGATATGTTATAATTAGCCGTAAATTGAATAGAAGAAAAATGATAACTATACATCTTCTACATAAAGAGGTAAAAAAGAGGTCTATGTAAAAAAAAAATCTTGCAAAAAAACATAAAAAATAAAAAATAATTTTTAGAATCAAATTTCTCCGCCACACAAAAACATAAACACAAATTTTCCATTGGAGGCCACATAATGAGTTTCACATGCTTCAACATGATGGTATAAGAAAACAAATCAAACCCCACATTGAAAATAACATCTTATGAATGAAGGTCCCCATGCTTGTGGTTCTAAATAAGCATATGCTACTCATAGTTTCCAATTATTCCACATTTCCAGCCTTCACTGAAAAGAATATCCATTAGAGTCTCCTTCTCATGGCCCCTCATATTTTTGGTTGTTGATATTAAAGTTCTCATTAAATTTGAAATGCATGCGAAGTAAGGTTGTATATCGATTTATTGGTCTGTAAACATGGTAAATTGTTATAGAATCATTAAGACATTGACTTATAGATTATTGCTTTGTTGATTATTGATCACTATCAGTTCGACTATCGATTTAACTGTTAAAATCTGAAAAATTTGTTTCTTTATTAAAAATTACTTATAAACGGGGTCATAAATCAAATAAATCATACACATAAGTTAACAAATTCTCTTTTGCTCAAAAACAAACACTATCACATTATAAAATAACTGAAAATTTGAGATAGTAAAAAATAAAATAAAAACTTTATATATTAAATAATACAAATATAATTATTTAATTCATTATCGGTTATCGATTAACCTGTTAAGAAAAAACCTAAAATCATTAAGAACTAATAACCCAACAATAAAACAATTTAAAATTGTTATCGAAATTGCTAATTAATAATCCATTATCGATAAATCAATAACTTATTTTTTATTCGGCTAATCTATTTTGATTCGACTTCGAAGAACCCCTAAAGTCGAGCTTATTTTCAATAAATATATCACTTCCAATAGAATATTCTTTTATATCCTAAATTTGAACACGAGACTTTTGATCAAAGATTGCTTCAATTTTTAATTTTTTCCCTTATACTCATTCTAATTCAAATCCCACCCCCCCCCCCCCCCTCTCCGTCCTTCTTAAGTATATTATAACATCAGTTGGACAACTCTTAACATGTCCAGCTTTCTTTCTTCTGTCTTTATACCCTGTGATGATTCCTTACCTTCATTGTCCTTTTATACTAATTCTTCCCTTTTCACCTCTGGTTTTCATAAAGTTTCATTCTTTTCCATTTCAAGAACAAACCTCATTAGTTTAATTTCCAAAAAGATCATTTTTTTACAGTGTGAAAAGAGTTTTAGAAGAAAACCCTTCAAGAAAATAGCCTTAATTAGTAGTAAGATGACAATTACTGAGTACAGAGATGAAGAGGAAGAAGAGTATCCTCCTCTTTTACTTGAATCTGAGATGAAAGGGCCTAGGCGTATTGCTCTCTTTGTTGAGCCTTCTCCTTTTGCGTGAGTCATACTAAATTTATTTATATCCCAATTCTTGATTATTGATGCAATTTCATTTTTATAATTTTACTTGCAACCCAAATTGAAAAGTTGTTGGCTTTAGATGCATTTGCTAGTAAACTTTGGTTTCTTGATTCTTTATGTTTGATATGTTGACCATTAGTTTATGTGATCCACTAGATCCCTTTCTTTTTGAATTGTTTATGAGCTTATATGACTATGAACTAAAGGAAGTTTTGGATGTGGGCTCTTATGCTTGTATTTTATCAGGCATAATTATTAGGCATAATACACTCAAACTTGGTCTCTAGTAAGTAAACACTTTTAACTTTGAAGACACCTCAACTTGGACTTAATTGACAACTAAACACTTCAAGTCATTCCCACAGTGTCTCGTGGACACCTGACGCTGACATGACACAAATTATGGGGGTGTCTAGGTGACCTTTTGTAAGTTTGAATGTTGTCTCTAGATATGTATACTAGCATACTAGAAGTTGGAGTTCTTACTTGTCAACTAACGCCAAGTTTGAGTGTCTGTTTATGTATTATATCTTAGTATTTTGCTTGTATATGGAAGTGTTCATACCTGCTGACCATATGTTTCCTCAATAGACGTAATAATTTCAAGAAATATTTTTTATTTATGTCTGGTTACAGAGGTGTGTAATAATGGGTTGTGATACCGCTGAAGAAGGAGGCGACAGCACGGTTGTGGTGTTGAGGCGTGGCATATTCTTTTGTGTTGCCAGATGTTACAGTTTAAGAGTTGATTAGTAAATACTAACCATCTGTTCCTCCTAGGATCAGAAGCTTTGCTAATATGCTATCTGAGTTGCAATTTGGGGAAATCCCATTAGTCTGCTTTGCATTTTGCAGTCAAACTCTTCCTACTCTGTGTTATTTTGCACCATATTGTCATCGTGTTGGAAATCCTGTGTTACTTTAACTAAGTTGATTGCCATAATGTGTTGTCAAGTATCAATATTACAATGCAATGTGGTGTTGATGGATCATATGAAAATTTCCGAACAGGAGTACAAAGGAATGTCTTTACTTTACTTGAATGGTATTTAAATTCTCCTTTCATATATTTATCAAGCTGGATAATGCAGTATTTTGTATCTCATTTCTTCCTATGAACAAATACTTCTTTGTTACAATTCACTTTTCTAGTGCTCATCATTCTCATTACCACTTCACTTCTTAAAGCTAATTGCTTTTCGCCACATTTTGGCTCTTCACTGGGTGGCATGGTTCCTAAATCTTACTCAACGTAGAGGGATCCTCACGAGATTACAAAATATCAAACGTCATATTGATGTCATATTCTGGAATGATCTTTTTGTTCAAAAATAGATAAACGTCAACCTTGGATAGAATTATTCCTCCTTCTAGTTCGTAGTCCTTATAAGTGACACTTCATTCATCTTTTAGTTTGTTTTTCTCATTTAGGTGGAGTTGGGGTTGGGGAGAGATCCTTCTCCCAGATTTTCCAGTGTTCTCGCTAGTAGTAAAAATTTTACCTTTATAGGCTTTTAGATAAGAAAGATTCTAGTTTATAGAAAATTAACTCTATATTCTATGATAAGATTGTGCGTGATTATGTTTGTTCTCAAATTTTCTTATTATTGATGATAACCTCCGTTTTCCTTTTGACAATACAGGTATGTTTCTGGATATAAGAACAGGTTCCAGAATTTTATAAAGTACCTCCGAGAAATGGGGGATGAGGTATATTATATGTCTGACAATGATGTTAGTTTATGATATCTGCTTGTGTTCTTTTGGTAGGGCCTGATTGACATTATATGGTGTAATGATCTACTTGTGTAATATCCATGTTTATTGGAACAAATGTTTATTCTAACAGTAATTTAGCTCAGAGGCATCCATTGTTATAAATATACCCCTAGGCATAGTTCATGTAGTCTATTAAGTGGAGCAGTATTTATGGCATAAGCAAGATGATTTACACCTGATGATCAACTGCTGAACAGATCGTTGTGCATTCGTGTTGCAGGTCATGGTTGTGACGACGCATGAAGGAGTACCCGAAGAATTTCATGGGGCAAAGTTGATAGGATCACGGAGGTTGCAACTATTACCTTTACCAGTTTTCCCTTTCCTTGTTTAAATAATTAAATCACTCATTTTTCTATCTTACTGTCGAACAGTTGAGGCTGAAGGTTGTCAATATATGAAGCTTTGCCTGTCCTCTAAGAATGCTTCTTCCTGATGTTTTTCCTTTCTTTTCAGTTTTCCCTGCCCTTGCTACCGGAAAGTACCCCTCTCACTTGCTCTCAGCCCTAGAATAATTTCAGAGGTAGCACGGTTCAAGCCTGATATCATACATGCGTCATCTCCTGGTATAATGGTAAGTTTTCAGTTGCTCTTTTCTTTATTTCAGTTATGTTCTTTGTTGTTGTCCTTCGATTTCTATTCCTATATGTTCTTTCTTGTACCTTAATTATCATATTGTTTTGTTGTAGTTTCCATTCTGTTACTATTTGCTATTTTTATCTGTTGGTTCTTGTACGTTTATTACTTCTTTTTCGTTGAGCTGAGGACCTATTGGAAACCACCTCTCTACCTCTGAGGTAGGGGTAAGGTCTGCTTACGCTTTACCCTTCCCAGACTCCACTTTGTGCTACTACATTGGGTATGTTGTTGTTTGTAACTCTCTGACTTGGATAACTCTATTCCTCGTTTTGTAGGTATTTGGTGCTCTTATCATCGCAAAACTTTTATCTGTGCCGATTGTAATGTCTTATCATACACATGTGCCAGTGTAAGTTCCCTCCTTCCTCCTAGTTCTTAGCTAAAATCCACGTTGGAAAATTTGATATCTTAAATACACAACATTAACCATGAAAATTAAGTTCTATCTGACATTGATCTTCCTGATGGAGAATACTAAGCAATAAGTCTCCGAAGCTTCTTGTAGACTATTTACACTATATCATTGGAGGGATTTACTTTGATCCTATATATGTTTCTTTTCTCTTTGGATTAGTATGCTGATCCTCATTCTTGTTCTATAGGTACATACCAAGATACACCTTTAGTTGGCTGGTTCAACCAATGTGGATGGTTATAAGTATGTCAGTTGAGAAATATCTTATCAATTAGCTGTTCTATTCTTTCTCCGCTTCTTGATACTTATTAAGATACATTTATTGCCACCAGAGTTTCTACATAGAGCGGCTGATCTTACACTGGTGCCATCTGCTGCTATTGCAAAGGATCTGGAAGCTTATAAGGTAACATCAGGTAATAGGAAGAAACTTGAACTCGTTAATTGCTCTCCAGTAATGACTTTATAATTAGTAAACCGAGAAAGAAAAAGAAAATATCCATCTTCTCCGTTCTGTCAATATAGTTGTTTTGCTGGATTCAGATACTTTACCTTTTAAAGCATACAAGTTGGTCACTCCTTTTCTTTCATTTTCAGCGAACAAAATACGTTTGTGGAACAAGGGTGTTGATTCAGAGAGCTTCCACCCTCAATATCGGTCTCATGAAATGCGAGTAAGACTAAGGTAGGATCTTTCATCTGAAAATTTGATCCCATATGAAGCAATCTTTAGTATGTGCTGATTATTTTTTCTCCTTTCTCCTGCTGTTATTCATAATAAGTGGTGGAGAACCTGATAAACCATTGATAGTCCATGTTGGACGACTTGGAGTTGAGAAGAGTTTGGATTTCCTCAAAAGGTACAATTTGTTCCTTTAATAATATACAACAACAGTAATTACACCTCACTCTTAAACAATTGTCTATATGAATCCTCACTGTTCATGTTCTCCATTTAAATTCATCTCAGAGCAGCATTACACAATGTACTTGCAAGTTGTAGGCCATGAATTGTATTGAGCAAATGATGTGTTTGTCTGAAAATGTCGATAACTTGCACATGACATTCGAGAATGGTTTTGAACAGGGTCATGGATAAACTTCCAGATGCTCGGATAGCTTTTATTGGAGATGGACCGTACAGGTGAGTTGTGATGACTGTTTAGCTTCTTGATTTCTGGAACATCAGCCAAAATGTTTCATGTTGTTTGCTAAGAAAGTACACCAATTTTGTTTCGTGGAGGTCGCGAATTAGAGTAGTTGGATAATTAGTTGGTAGGGTTAAGTGGTTATCTAGTCATGGGGTATAGTAGGGTAGAGGAGTAGTAGTGTTTTATAACATGTGTTGTCATTATTTGTTATTTATGTGTTAATTGTATATCATGTACTTTTGGTTATTAGTCGTTTTTTGTTGTTCCCTTTCTTTTACTTTTTGTCATATCTAGTTTATTCTGCTTATGGGTTTTTGAGACGAGGTTCCCAGGAAACAGCCTCTCTACTTCTATGAGGTAGTGGTAAGGTTTGCGTACATTCTACCCTCCCCAGACCCCACTTGTGGGTTCCACTAGGTATGTTGTTGTTGTTGTTGTTGTAGTACCTTAACTAATGTTCATTCTACGACTTATTTTATAGGTGACAATGTTAGTGCATGCAAAGATGTGACTAGATCCTTCAGGCGTTATTTACCATTCTTAATAGTGTTGTCAGAATTGTTACTTCGGTTGTCTTTTCTTAGTTTGTTAAGGATTCCATATGATAATTGATGGGAGGCGATAGATAACTGAGTAAGAAGTAAACTTCAGCACATTATTCAGTCACTTTGACTATTAGCAAGCCTGCGCTTTGACGCTGCTCTTGCCCTCTGTAGATACTTGATGTGTGATCATTATATTGGATCAAATTTCATTTTGTGGTGTTTTCCTTATCATAGGTGAATTATCTACCTTCTTGGCAGAAATAATAGTTAAATATTGCTGAAAAATATATAGTATCTTACAATGCAATGCCAGCAGTTTTTTCTGATAAGACGTGGGTGTTTGCTTGGAAGAATCTATGTCAAATGTCCCCCAGGGCTTTGGCTTGCGGTAAAGGTAGCACGACTCTGAACTTGTGGTAGGTGCGTGCTACGAGTTTGAATTAAGTCGAGAAGGGATGGGATGGAGGGTGCATTATCCGCTAAGTCCGAAAATAAAAGGATTCTATTACTGAATGCTGAATTAACTTAGAATGTGTGTACCTGGAAGCCCTTGCTGTTTATAATTCCTCTTTCTATATAAATGTGTCGTTGAGAAAAGCATGTCTTCTCATCATTATAGCGAGACGCAATATTCGATCCTTACATAGAGTAGTTGTACAATTATCGTTCTGTTTGCTGCTTGTAGGGAGGAATTGGAGAAATTGTTCCATGGCATGCCTGCTGTGTTCACAGGTACATTACTAGGGGAGGAGCTTTCCCAAGCATATGCCAGTGGAGATGTTTTTCTTATGCCTTCAGAGTCGGAGACATTGGGGCTCGTTGTTTTGGAGGCCATGTCATCAGGGCTTCCAGTAGTGGCTGCCCGTGCTGGAGGAGTTCCAGATATGATCCCTGATGACCAGCAGGGCAAGATTGGATATCTTTTTACTCCTGGGGATCTTGATGACTGCATGAGCAAACTAGTGCCTCTTTTGCGCGATGCTGAATTGAGAGAAACCATAGGGAAAGCTGCACGTGTAGAAATGGAGAAATACGACTGGAAGGCTGCAACAAGAACAATTCGTGATGAACAGTACAGTGCAGCCATTTGGTTCTGGAGGAAGCAAAGAGCACAATTTCTGAGACCATTTCAATGGTTGTTTAAGCGTATATTCGCAGCTCCAGAAGTCGACTATAGGTGATAGATCATTTTCTCTACAAGCATAGAGTTTGTTTTTTAATGTTTTGGAAGGTGTATCCTTCATAGCTTTGCATCTAGATGTGGTGCTTGTAAGGTAGCCTTATCCCCCAAATGGGCTCTACCTAGCGTGAATCCGAATTAGTCGAGTACCGGATGGGAAACTGAAACAAAAAATATATTATTTGTAGAATATTGATCTGAAAATGTATTATGATATTTGTTGTCAATTGATTCTACAATGTAGAGCTGTAAACTAGGTCTATCGTGCTGTTATGTATTAAATTGAAACTCATGTACATGTAAGTTTATTTTCAGAAAAGATTTGAATTTAGTGAGCTGCATATTTTTAGTTTAATTCGTTTTATTCCCCTTTCCACTTGGATGAGCCCACCGACCGAGCTTCTTAGATTTAAGGTGATTTTTGTATTCATTTAAATGATACTATTTTTTGGTATTACTAAGAAGAAGATCCGAGCAAGATATACGCTTCTTTAGGAAGGAAAAAAAGATTAATCTATTTTTATTTGGTGTTTTGATCTAAATTTCTTCATTCCTCGATATTCAATTAAATTTTCATTTTTTTGTTGATTGATGCGTTTTTATAGTTCCATATTTTAATAAAGCACCAACTCTTCTGTGTCCAAAATCTTGTACTGATTTTTTGAGGAAGCAAATCCCGTGAGGGTCTCAAAAAATGACTCCAGTTATCTAATGATTGAACAATTAGGAGCAATTTTGCTCACAATACTTGGTTGACATTTTCTTTTTTCTTTCTTTCTTTCCTATTTTTTTTTTAAAAAAAATTACATGTCACTTCTTTTTTTTGTTCAAGTTGGGTTTCACTTTGTCTATCTTACTTTCTTCTTTTTGTTACGTGAGTTTCCGAAATATCCCATTACAGATTCAAGATCTGCATTTATGTATTGAAAGAGTTTTCTTATCTATTTTTGTGTAATATTTAAGGGTGTCAAAATGAGCCCAAATATAAGTAATCCATCCAAAATTTTATGAGTTGGGTATAAGACAATTTGAAATGGGTTCAATCTCAACCCAGTTAAACCTTAACCCATTTTGAAAGAATTTTCAATTGAGTCCAATTTATTCTTCAATTTCAACCCGTTCTAAGGCTCTTTACTTGCATTAATGTAATGTATGATTTCCATCTATAATTTATCCATTTATTTGTAACTTTTTATTTTTATTTTCTTGAGTTAAAATTCAAATTGTGGTTATAAAAAGTAAATAAATAATATGTTAAAATTATTGAGATTGTGCGGGTCGAATTGGACGGATCATGATTCAACCCGAATTATAGCACAAAGTAAATTTGTACAGGTTTAATTTTCATTTCAACTCATTTTAATATGCTCAATTTCAATCCACCCATTTGACATCAACATACTCAGGATAAGTATAGGATGAAAAATTTTAAAGCAAGATCTCATTCATTAAACAGAACAGATCACCAATATCTTTTGATCTGCTGTCCAATATTTTTGTATTGCATGAATTTATATTGATATACCGATTCGATCGAAGTTCTCTTTTGAGGAAAATAAAAATGTTTATTAGTAGTATTGTGTTCAAGAGGGCACCTTTTTTGATATTTTGTACAAGTAATTCCATCCAGAATTTGTAAGAGGAGTAATTTTTCCACGAAGCTGAAAAACTATGACGTGAAACTTGCCTTTCCAATATCATGTATTATACACAAACGGGCTCTTTATGGTAGCATATATTTGTGGCTCAACTCGTCTCTATTGTATTACTTGAATACTTTAATTTTATAATATTTAGACTATGTGTTGCGCCAGCTGTTATCATGAAAAAATGACCGACTTTAAAGAAAAATTAAAAATTGTTCGAAAATCGAGAATCGATCTAAACACAATTAATTTAAGCAAAATTAATTCTCGAGATTCGAAATGACACAGAGTCGCCACCTAATTTTTCGGATAATTAGGAAACCATTAAATATTTTAAAAGATCTAACAGAAAAATCTTTTAAAAATCCAGAGTTCAGGTTCGG
>JAOTQR010000109.1:6170222-6185687 GCA_025774065.1 Solanum ossicruentum | reverse complement strand
TCTATTTTAAATCCAATTAAGGACTTCCGACTTCAATTTAATTTTTAACCGCCAAATTCACTTGATTCCATAATCCCACACCTTAAGTTAATTAAATTCCAAATATACCTCGATCCCAACAAATTTTCCGAATGGGCAATTGACATCCTTTTAGTTATTTATGGGGTCTAACAATTTCACACGTCGTATATAGAGATGACATGTTTTGCTGGTTAGTATGAAGACTTTTGACTGAGTTCAGTCTAATTATTATGTTTTGTTGTATTAGTATGAAGGTCTTTGACCGAGTTTAGTCTAATTATTTTAGTCATATTTATAAAAAAAAAGGCATAAAAAATCAATATGTTGAGTTGTGCTGAGCACGGACATTCTTATCTAGTAGGAGTATATCTGCTCATTCTCATATTCAGTGACTTCTTTGTTCAATGGTTAATCTAGATTTATTATTTTAATGGTTTAATTTATTTTTCATTAATTCTTTTATGAAATTTATCATAGATGTCTCAATTATTTTTTTGACAAATATAAAAAATAAATCAGAATATAGCTACACAGAAAAAAGTTTTAAACTTTTTTTAACTTCTCTCTCTTTTTTTTTTTTACCTTCATGCATCCTCATTTTTATTCCTCATATTTTTACAGTACACTAGAGAGTGAACGAAAATAAAAGAAATGAAATAAGAATTAAAAAAATCCAAATTATGATTAAAAAATCCAAAAAAATAAAAATAAAAAAAAATTACATGAGTCATTTTTATAATAATAAAGATACATATTATAATTTCTATAATAAGGAGTATATCTTTTTTAAATTAAGAAGTTAAAAAATATATTTTGAATCCTTTCTTACTCCTCACTCCTCACCCCTCAACCCTTCTCCCCCTCTCCAAAGCCAATTTGTTTTATCGAAGTAACAAATTTTTCATTATTTATATTCAAGTCTACAGTACAAGTCAAATCGAATCGATGAATCAAGTCAAATTAATAAAAAAAAAGTATTGATTTGTAATTTGATTTAATTCATTTGGCGTTGACAAAATTAAATTGATCATTGTTGATTTGGTTTGATATTCATTGGGAAAAAATTTGAATCCAAATCAAATTGACATAGTGTGTATATAATTTTTATTATTTTATACAAAAAAGAATATTTGTTATAGTATACTTTGTAAGTATTTTTTAAATTAGTTTATAATTTTCAATATTTACATATATTCTTGACTAAATTAGGCGATGAAGCAAACATATACTATTTAATTATTTATTATAGCTACAGTTTGAAATAATTACCGCTAACCACTAATGTTAGTCCAAGTTACTAGAGGCCACTTCCAAATTCATATACTGACAGCAAATTATACAATCAGGTCTGTATGTTAACAGCGAATTATACAAACGAACTTTTATACTGATAGAAAAGTATACAAACGAAAATATCAATAGCAACGAATCTTGTATAGCGACTTATACAAATGAATTTGTATATTGATAGCGAATTATACAAACAAAAAGACCCATACAAACAAAACTATAACTATTGAGTATAATTAGGTAAACTATAACGGAGGAGCATAATTAAAATACTAGTTATTTGTGAAAATTGCTTTATAATGTTTCATATTTGGACTTGTAGTATGACTAAAAAAGTTGACATGCATTATATTTTTTCATGATATGTTTTCTAAGACAATGTCTTAAAGATGCCGTTTATGCATCTTATTTTATTTAGTCAAGTTTATTTGAGATGCGATAAAGTAATATGATCAGATGATCAAAGAAAATTTTAAGTGTGGTGTGAGACAGACAATCCAAAAAAAAAATATTTATATCCGTAAAGGAGGTATTATTGATTGAAGTAAAATATTTTAATAAAATTTGGATAATAAAGAGTCTAAAAATACATTACGACATGAATAAATCCTTTTGTTTCAAAACCTTTTTGCCCATCGTGATTTCAGCTCAATTTAAACCTCGACACATTTTGTTAAATACATAAAATTTGAGTTTTCCATTTAAAGAATCAAGAAACATATTGCACAAATTCCATGTCTTGTTCGAGTGCCGCCATTGTCTCAGGTGCCAAAACCACTTCAAGATCAACGGCTCCATTTCCTTGTCGTCCGGGGAAGGCGGAGATCTTACCGTCAAATTTATTAGCCATGCCACTTCGGACGGCGATCGGTCGACCCCACCCGAAATCATTATCGTACATTGGAAACCTAGGTGAACTTCCCATAGTAATCATAGCCCCATCAAAATTACCTAGAGGAAATAACCTAGGGTTACTTTCCCAATCCTTTATACCTTGGCGCACAGTGACATCACCGTGCGCCACTACATTTTGATGTAGCTGATTTGCACTCCAATACAAATCGTTAGATAACAACTCCTTAACCGAAGCCACAGTTGGGATACTTTGAATCGCGTTCCCAAAATAGAGCGGCTCCATCCGTTGCTCCAATCGATGACGACAATTAACCGCCATCCTGAACGTCGTCGTTCTGTTCCCTTCCAATTTCCTGGCCCGCGTCACGGATCTCCACAGCTGAGCACTCAGCGACTGAAACGACGAAATCTCCTTCACAGCCGCGCCGTTTTTAAAACCCGGCTCGTCATTAATTGGCGTTATCTTTCCGTTAATTTTACCGTTAACTCCCGTTCTGTTTGCTCTGAGCTTGAGCTTCAAAATAGCTTCTCGGCTAAAATGGAAGATCTTCTCACGCAATGGCTCGTCGCCTGAGAAAGTCGCCGACGGTCCACCTTCCGGGAACCTCAGTACCGCCGGTGAATCAAACACCGTTTTACGCCCAAAACACGGCTGCCTGGTAATCTTCTGCTCCCCTTTCGAGAATTCCGCAAAAGTATTGAAGAAATTCCAGAACGAAGTTCCATCAACGACGGCGTGATTCATGGTACACCCGATGAAAACGCCGTCGTTTAGCTCCGTAACCTGAATCGCCATTAAGGGTTTATCATGCCCCGCATAACTTAGGGTTTTATCAAATTGGAAAAATTTTCTGAAATAAATGGGGATATCAGACTGATTTTGTGGAAGAAGAGTTGAAATAGTGAGATGGGGTGCTTTGGCATGTACAAAATCGACGCCGGCGTCGTTACAGAGGATGTAAACATATCCATCGGAATCCGTAATTAACCGGCCGGCGAGTGGAGGGAAATGGGCAAGGGTTTTGGAAAGGGTATTTTTGAGATGGGTTATAAGGGAAGTTGAAGATTCAAAAGGGGATTGAGTTAACAAAATACCCTTTTGAATGTATTGACAAGAAAGCATGGGGAGATCAGAAACAGAGAGTTTTAAGGTGTTATTAAGAGATTGATGATCATCTGGGTAAATAGTGCATTTTGAAACTACAAAAAGTGAAGTAGGCATAGTTGCAGGGGGCGAGGATGGATGAGATATGTTATGGGAGTCAAGAATGGAGGAAATGGGGATAGAGATGGAGAAAGAAGTAAGACAGTTGGAAGGTATATATAGATGTTTAGGAGTGAGGGGTTGGGTTCATGCACTTTGGTGGTTAGGGACTTTTAATTTGACCCTTACACCTTTTGCTATTATATATATAATAATTATTCAGTATTTGGAATTCATCATGTAATTGCATGTTCAGAGGAGTAACTTTTTTTATAGTATTGTCACACAAGATAAGTATGTTGCTTATCTGATTGAGTAAATAAAGTTATTTTCCGGTCAATTAGTCACATTATCAAGTATAAAAGCATATAGTAGAAATCAGACAATTTACGCTGTGATAATCAATTTACATTTCGACAAATAAAAAGCTCAATAAAGGAAGAAGTATTTCTTGTATAAGTTTTTTCGTTTTTAGAAGTCGAATTCTGAACTTTCTGATTAAGTTTATGACTTCACACAAACTCAGTAATTTTTGTTCGTATCTTATATATGTTAAGAAATTTAAAATTTTTAATGATAAATTAGAGACCAACAAATTTCGCAGCTAAACAACAAAATTCATCATTAATCTTTTTTAACAACAGAATATAAAAAATTTTGATTAGTCACAAGAAACTTGATTAACAATGTATTATTATTTTATTAATCAGATTTTAATATAAATATTCATAAATTTCAAATTTTGAATTTCTCTCGGAGCAGAGGAATCTCATCCAACCTCCACACTCTTTGATTGTCCTTCCTTGTCTACTTTCTCCCATATAATATAGGTATTGAATCATTGATGATGAGTACAGAGTAGAGTGAATAATGATTAAGAGTGTACTGGACATAGTTGTGGTGTTTAAGGAGTTTGTACAATCATACAAGTTAGTGATGAGTAACAAGTGCTAGACACCTTTGAACATGGAACTTTCATAAAGAATGGGGTTTTCTGTTACACTGACCCATCCCATATTAGGTGGTCAAGGTTGATCCAGACTCCAGTTCCATGTAGTTTCATCATGTGATATATGGCTGACACAATATGTCAGTAAACCTTGAATAGAGTGTGGATGATGTGGACAATATATATTGGAGTCCAACTATATATGAAATCGATAGAACCTAATAACTTTTACTTAAATAAGATATATGTATCAATAAGTTTATTGAATACATACAAATATTACATTTTGAAATTAGTTCTTGTCACTTGTGCTCACTTCCATTTTAGAAGTTAAACTGGATTTTCAATTGATGCTAATCACTTATAGTCGTTATTCTTTAATTCAAAATTCATAAAATTAAAATTTTGACTCCACTTCTAATTATATACTTTCATAGGATGGAGTACGTTGATAACCCTTTAAATTTGCTGGTATATTTTATTTAAATATTTGCATTATATTTAATTTTGATAGAACACCTAAACATATGATAAATGAATAAAACTTTGTAAAGTTTTTTACACGTGTACTCATGGGCTTATTACATAGATAATCACTTGCATATGTCACCTTTTGTTAATTATACACATCAGACTCAATTAGCCATTAATGAATTTCAGGCATGTTGCAATTGATGAACAAGCCTATAATGATTTCATTACATCCTCAACAATCACTAATTGCTCACACCATGAAAAGTTTGTTTTGGACTCGAAGAAGAAATTGAGGATACTAGTATGCACAATCCAAAGCTTCTAGTTTTAATGTGTGATTAGCAAACATTGAGAGACTCTGAATTTAGTCCTCCTTCGAGTAATAAATAATCTAGCTATAATAGTTATTAATGTTGATGACAATTAAGTCATTATCTTCTTTCACGCTCCAATAAGGTATTTTAGGTGTAGTCAACACTCAGAAATCATCGCTTGTTTTCAAATAAACCATATGGATTGATCACTCCTTCAATTAGCGAAAGACTTAATGGAATCAAAGAATTACCTAAGTGAGCTTTAAAACCTCACAATCAATCAACAAGTAACTCAGAATATAAGCTCAAATAATAACTCTATATCAATAAAAATGTATTAAAAAAAGTCTCCAAGTTAACATCATCTTACTCAGTCTATGAAGTCTCTACCAACAAATAAGAAGGTGCTAAGATACTCCCAAGGTTGCCTCAAAATAATGGAAAGAAATAAACTAAAATAAAAAGAATTCCTCCCGAAAGCAAAGAGGTCTCACCAATGCTTTGGATCTCTTGGATCTTCAATGAAGCATCAGCTGAGGATCCCTAGCACCTATATTTACATTATTCCGTAATGCAGAAATGAATGACGTCAATACATGGAATGAATGGTATGTAAGATAACCGAGTAGCACAACTACATCAAATGTATTCAAACAGAATAAAATTCAGCTCAAGTCAATATTAACAAGATGCAAGTTTAAAAATATAAACAATATTTTTATCAATCTCCTTATACATATGCAACTCAATAAATTAAAATATCCTTACACATTAGGAGTTTCTCTAACCGATAAACCATCACCTGTGAGCTAGTAATGATACAAGAAGTGATGTCATTGCCGCATCCATCAAATACCTTGTCAAAATAAGAGACATAATATCAATGGATCTAATAATAAAAGTCCCTTTTGGCTCAAGAGAGGCATATCCCATATCCTATACTAACTACGTAGTTTATTGGGTTAAGTTAATTATACTCTTGTCCAAATCAACACTCAATCCTACTCCTAAAATATGTGCTCATCAATCATATCATCATCTCATCTAGTCACATAAGACTTCAGTATAAAACATCAATATCGTTATGAAAACATCATCATCATATTTCATCAAAATTATACCTTGAAAATCATGTGCATTTTATTAAACTAGTACAACAAAACATCATCTGACTCAATGCTTAAATTCATTGAAACTCATTTAAAACATGTTTCGTCATATTTTGAAAACAATTCTTTGTGTTATGCATGAAAATCATCAATCTCAACATCAAATAATGCATGAAAAAGTCATGATCATCAACTCAATTTGAATCCATGAGAAAGTAACCACGAATAATAATTTCAAAAATATGAGAGAAAAAATAACAATAGTCTTAATACATAATCATATAGATTTTAATAGAAGAAGAATTAACTCAATCAAAATTCAATAACTAGATTTTGATTCAACTCAAACTGAAGTTTTGATATTGGGCACGTGAACAAATCCAATCCAACATTATGAATAGCATTACATATCTATAAGGTCGAAACTTTACTTGAACTTGAATAAACTTCGATAAAATTACTTGAACCCTAACTTTTTCTCCTTTTGGACTTGCTCTTAAAGTATTCTTAGTGATTATGAGAGTATAGGTACAGATACGAAGTTTATTTTTCATCCTAAAGCATCAAGATTTTTATTAGAAAAGGGTGGAAAAATATGAAACTATTCTTTATTAAAACTGTCATATCAAACCACAAAATTTTATCTACGGATCATAGTAAAGTCTATGACTCATAGATTGTCATTTGTGGAATATGAAAAAAAAATCAAGTCTGAGTCTATCATCAAGCTCTTAAGATTCGTAGATCCTTTTATGGATTATAAAATAGTTTCTTGAAAACTAGAATATTTAAAAATTTTCATCTTAGATCCATGATCATCTTTTACGGATTGTGGATCCTTTTATGGGTCTATCTTGCATGTTCATACAAATTATATTATAACTAGAAACTTTTTGGGGTTTCAAAACTATGATACCTAAATGATAGTTCATGATCTGAACTACGGGTCATAGGCATTGTCTGTAGACCCCAAGTACCTAAACATAATGATGGATTACTAAACCTAATATACTATTCGCAGACCATTCTACAGGTTGTGGACTGGTCTCATAAATCTGAACTGAGCTCAACCTGAAAGGCAGAGTCTATAAAATTTCCTTTTACGGCTCATAGACTGATCTATAGTCGATAGATTGGATTCATGAAATCTAACTTCTTGCAAAATCAAATTTATTTTATGAACTTTTTAAACTTTCTAAGTTAGAATATTTTAAGAGGGGGAGTTGTTGGGTGGAGGGGGGGGGGGGGTTGTTACATCTTCCTCTTTGAATAGGGGTGAATTTGTGCTTGACAAATGGACAAATTAGACTACAATACATGCTTGAATGGAAATCAAAGAGACATTGATTCTTCTCCGCTCTTGTTCAAAAAGTCTTAGTTACACAGTCCTCGACATGACTTGGACTAGTATCACTTTGATACCGCCAAGAGCCACTTTATAACTGAATAAACCGCATGATCTTTTCCTGAAAATAAATCAATTTCCAACTAAATCACCTTTATAATTTCTCTCAAGTAGATTCATAGTCAATCTCAAGTTCGACAACAATCTGCCCCTAGTTAGCCTCAAGTTCAACATCAAAGCTTAGTCACATACTACTAAATAGCCTTTTTAGAATTAATGAATAGTCTTTTATACTATAACATAGGCCTACCTTTTGGACTACATGAGAGCTTGAGTATAGAGGGTACTTAAAGAGGTAGAGGTGGATCGAAGAAGTATTAGAGATAGGCGATAAAATAGTATATGTCGAAGCTTTAGATTATCGAGGACATGACCTTAGATAGAAGGGTATGGAGAACATGCATTAGAGTAGAATGTTAGTAGATAATATAGTGTGGTCTTACTTAGCATGACTTATGTTTGCCATGATGCTAGCTATTTTATTGTATTTCTTAGTTTTTGATTTTTATCATTGTTTGTTATTATTTTCAATAAATTTATCCTAGTATATTATTTACTGTGTTTCGGTTATCACATTATTTTATCATTATTTTTTACTCCTTTCTAGTCTACTTTGCACTTTTACCTTATTACTTGCTATATTCTGTCACGATCCAGTCCCGGTCATGATGACGTCTGTTAGATCTCACCTACAGGCAAGCGAATTATCCAACCCCAATGTACCTGTCCTAAATCTCTAATCTCAAATATAATAGGTACAACAATATAAATCAACACAATTTACCTATAACCTGAAAATCAACTGTACAGAACTACAATAGACATGTGCACACACTCACACATATATATAATATAATAACCATGATATAACAAGTCAGGAGTACTCCTACAAATACAAACCATAACTACAAAATACAAGGCAAATGTCTGAATACAAAAGACGATCATCAAAAGGAAAGAGACTGGGAAGTAACTAGAGCAACCAATGCTCACCAAGTGTCTCATGAATGCTCACGAACCCCCAACTAAACAATCACGACTAGTACTTGAACCCGCACCATAGGAAGATGCAAAAATGTAAGGGGTGAGTACCAGAAAAAAGACATCCAATAGATATCATCAGTCGACTGAGTGAAATACTGTAAATCTAAAAGGCTCAATATAGAGAACTACAACAAGTCTAGCAATCAAAACTCAGATCAAGGAAATAACATGTCTGGAAAATCCCTAAGCCCTCAAATGAAGTAACTTTCAAGTGATGAGCAATGATACTGACTATCGAAGACTGAGTGGGCCCATACCACAACTATCACCGAATTGAGACATAACATGGTACGCGGATACAGGGGCCTAATATCTATGCCTGTTCACCAATTGGACCCCCATAAGCCCTAGGTACACCCGCCCACAATCTGGTCAACCGAATCACAATAAAACCCAACTCCCTATATCACATGATCATATGTCGGCTCTATATAGCTGTAAGGCCCTAATATCTAAGCCTGAAAGGGTACTTCCATGCACAATCAGAGTGTGAATAGATATGTGAGTCCAGGAGTAATCAACTGGGTCTTCGACCAAAAGTATCTTATATCAACTAGGTCCTCGACCCAAACAATCATAATGGTGGGATGTATCTTCACGGGAGAAAGAATCCCCCTGACATAACTAGTAGGTCTAAGAACAGATAGATCGATCAACGGGAGCCCCAAAATGTAGTCAATGGGTTCCCAGATCCAAAATATCAACAGGTGCTCGAACCCTTTTAGAATCGGCACCTAGGTCTTAGGCACTCGGACGTGGCACCAGAGACTCGAACCACGAGGCGTGTCAATCGGCTCTCAGGTACTCGGACATGGCCATTGGAGACTCGGACCATGAGGTACGTTATCCAGGTCTCAGAGCATAGGAACATTCAGCCCCTCCCTAGTCTATTCGGATCCGTATCTCCAACGTTATACCGTCCCTCAAGACAAGAACCATACAATCCAATTGAGCATAACCATTATCTCTTTCAAATCATAATAGATAACCCCAACCTCAGGTAAGAAGAAGAAGAACTAGTGCACAACGACTAACAACAATATACTAGAGGTATATATATCACAAATTAGTGTAGAGTCATGCACAACAAGGCCAAGTATGCCGCAGTCTAGCCAACCACATGTAACTAGAGTAAAGCATGGATAACTACAATTATATCACCTGTATCTAAAATAATCAAGCCTAACATAGTCATATCTATACTAGGATCTAGCCTCTGTACAATAGATAATCAACAAGCAGCCTCACAGATAGCATATAATAGTAGTATCAAGCTACACACTCATATAGGTAAGAGTTAAATCAGAATATATACCTGTCCCACGACACTAGCCCATATTCGACCCTTACCTAGCCCTTCTCCTTGTAAAGCAACTCATAGGACAGTGTTGGTGTAACCTAAGCTAAGGCCCAAGAGGCTAGACCATCAGAAGGATGTCACCTACCCAGAATCATATCGCAACCCAGTTGCTACAAAGGATATCGGCTAAGGCAATCATGTGTCGATCCATTGATCATGTACCCCTCTCTAAACAAGCTGTCAATGCCTGGGACTAATCCACATTGATAGTGTCTCATTGCAAATAGCCCCAGAAAACTCATAGGATATAGTCTACATGTCACTAATAGGGTCACTCTCCCATCTCTAATCTATCAGTGGCTCCATAGCAACACATCTCGTATCAAAAGTCTCAAAGCTCCCTTAGGAGTATAACTATAACCATCCCTAGAACAGAATACGTTTCTCCCGTCACCAGCCAGTAACATAAGTACATAACAATAATATCAGTATACGGGATCATATAAGTCATAAGGCAACACAGAATCATGTTTAAGCAGACAATTTAATCAAAATCTAGGCAGCCACAAACACTCAGAATAGATATAAATAGCCACCTTCATATACAATCAAGCATCAAGCTCAGTGTGTAAACCTGTCATATGTTGTCAGCCCAACCAGCCCTTTCAGGCTCTCTCGTAGTCAAACAGTGTCAGAACTCAACTGATATAGCAGTTATAGCTAACACGACCCTCAATAAAACAACTGTCGTCCCATATCATCATGTATATATAACCCATAAAGATCACAACCAGCTATATACAATACATATTATACAACTCCACCCATAAACAATACATTTCTACATATTAAGCTCAAATACGCATGCATTTCAATTCAGTTTAAGGTTTAGGGAAACTTAAACTACCTGACAGATGATTCCTTGCATATTGAGTCAATCCACCTGAGCTTTTCCCCTTCAAATCGCTTCTCGCTACTGCTCAACTATCAAATACAATCCACAAGGTTAACACAGTCACATATGCTGTAACATCTTGAAAAATGGGGGAAGGATATCAATTATGTTGAAAATGGGGGAAAAAAAGGCCCATATAAGAAATTCTGAACAAATCCCCATAAAATTCTTTCCATGTCACTACAAGTCTATAGCCAGAATTTTAGCCCAAAACATATCCCAAAAGACCGAGAAACAACTTACAAACAAAGTTGCATTTCTTACATAACTTCTCAGTCAAATTCCATAAAAATACAATCAAATTAACAAGATCCAAGTATACCAAAATGTTCCTCTTAGAAATTGAAATAATTTAGGCACAAATTTCACTTAATTCCGTTGAGAAATGATGAGATATCACAATGTAAAGTTTTCACTCATTTTTGATATACTACCGGCGAAAAATATAGATTTTACCTCAAAATACATGCTAAAATCAAATTCTGACACCACCATGGCGTTTCTCGCAAAAATTCATATGACGGAGCCTTTTGAATCACTCATATCGAATATTAAGAGCCAAAATTATTGTCAAATGAAATCGGGAGGAAAATGTACACATATGCATGGGCTGACACACCTCTGCCATGTAGCACTGCCTAACTGTGCCACATGGTAGCCTCAAAATTTGCCACGTTGCCTCCCTCTTTTTTAGCGACATTTCAATTCCTTTTTCGTCATTATGGGCTTGTACAAATTCCAATTTTTGCAAATGAACAATGTAATCATATGAATTTCAACTTTCTAGATCCAACGTGCAATCGAAATTTCCAACAAAGCTTCTTGCGATAAAGTAAGAGTCCCACTTTTTCATCTACAACTTTTTACAAAAATCCCCTGAGGGGTCAAATGGCATCCGGACTTCCCCGATATCAAACGAGGGGCCGTCCCAGACCAAAATTGATGTTTCGAAGCTAACCGCAGTATCAAAATTATCATTCAGGGCATGGATCCTGAAGGCATTGACTGAGTCAACGATTAACCAATTTCGGCAACCAAATTTGTGATCCATGATATAATTGCACAGGAAATGCTCCTAGCATAATTCGATCATTCTGGAGTTAATGAAACCATAAGAATTTCACTCCGAGGCCATTTACTAGGACTTTACTTGAAAACTCATTTTACCGGTATAACTTCCCGATTAACTTAAAAATCCACATAATTCCCAAATAACTCAACCAATAGTCACCCCAACAATCCCAACAAATCACTAATAGTCCAATGTCACGACAAACATGCTCAAATCAACAAATAAACACAAAATCATAGAAACGACCCGAAGGGTCATTACATATTCTCTCATTCTTTCCTTCTTCTTTGTAAATGGTTTATTGGACGTGAGTAGGTGGTATTTTAGAAATAACATTTGTATCTCCACGAGAGAGTGGTAAGGTGTGCGCACATTTTATCCTCCTCAGACCTTATTTGTGGGATTTTACTAAATATGTTTTATTGTTGTTTATGTGTACAGTATGGAGAAAATTAAGTAGTACCGAGGAAATTAAGAATAACTGAATTGAAGAGACAAATTCAATTAATAGCCATGGTAAGGGTTGTTCATGGTTATGGTTAAAAAATCAAATCGAACTGCAATCTGAACCAAAGCGATTAAGAAAATTCGATCTTTTATTTGGTTTGGTTAGGTTTGGTTTTTTAATTTTGAAAATCGATATTATTTGGTTTAATTTTGATTTTAATAAAAAATCACAAAAATAACCAAACTGTATATATATTTGATAATTATTTATATAGTATTTGTAAATTATAATAAATATTTTGATATATTTTAATTAAATTTAAATCTTTAACTTTACCATTTATATTTGAAAATCCTCTTGTTAGTTTTTTGATATATAATTTTCTTGTACCCCCTCCCTCGGATAGTAATAGATTGTTGAGGTTAGATTTTTTTTCTATATATATAAAGATTTAATCTTTGGTACATAATGACTTTAGTATTGCTTGACTAAATCACTTTGTTCATGTATAATACCGTTATTATTGTTTAATTAAATCACTCTGTTCATGTGATTTAGTTAAACCAAACCGATAACAACCAAATCGATAGTTATTTTTTAAAATTTGATTTTGGTTTGATTTTAAAATTTTTAAAACCAAATAAATTGGTTTGGTTATGATTTTAACAATAATTGATCCAAACCAAACTATGAACACCTCTCTTCTTACTCTATTAGTCCAATTTGAGTCAGATTTAAAATTATTTAGATTTTGTAAGAGATACTACTTATAAATCGAATTATATTATGCCATGAGATATTTGGTATTACGATGATTAGGAACTAAGACCTAATCATGAAAATATTTTAAAATCTTTTTAATTGCTCTTTCGACAAATACGATGTACACATGTACTTGTATTATTTCTTTAACCTTGTGGAATCTAAGTGTTAAATAGAAACAGTTCCGTCAAAAAATAATTTGGCCGGTGCTTGTACGAACCTAGCACTTGTCTACTTCATGTTAGTCCTAAAATGTGTATGTTTAACCTTAATTAAACTTTAATGTTGACTAGACATAAACACGATTTAACTTGCTGCCAACCTTAGCCTACTAAACCTTACATGTGGTATATGGTCCTGCAACTCCCAAGTTGACTGTTGAGACAAAAAATATCCACATGAAGTTTTGAGTTTGAGATCTATTAAATATAACATTATTTTTGTTGTAAAGGTTTGTTTGAGTTTTCAATCAAAACTCAAAATTTAATTGAATTTTAATATGAATGTGATAGAAAAAAAACAACAGTATTCTTTCTATTTGCTTTTATTTCTCCACTTTGAATTTTGCATGCTCTGAAGAAGTAACGATTAATATGAGTATTTAATCACAATGTCCATATTAATTGATGTATAGGTTTAAGTCTAGCAAAATAATTTAGGGAATAAGTAATTAACGTTGAGTAGAATTTGGGGGGGAAAAATACTTTTTTCATTTTTTTTTTAGTTGTTATGTTGAGCCTTTCGAGTCATTTTGAATAATTTTCAAAAATAAATTAGATTCCATCAATTTAATATTTTATAGTAAAAATTTAAACATTCAAAAATACAAAAAGTATTACAGTTTTTTTCCATATCAAAACGGTGAAGAAAAATACATATTAAAATCTATTTAAAATTCATATAAAAGGAAAACTATGACAATTAAAAACAAACAGAAAGAACAATTATTTTTTCTTAATATATTAATTATTAAAAATAAACGAAGAGAAATAACATGTTGCACTTTTGGTGGGTTTTCAACCAATTTCCAAGAAGGTTAATACTTGTGTTCCTCTTTGGTGGTCGGAAATTACTTGGAAGCCATGCTTTTTTCTTTTTTTGGTCCATCAAGGAAAACGTGCTTAAAAATGATGGTGACTTTTTTCTTCTTTTTTAAAAAGCTATACTTTTGCATAATGAAAGAAGAAAAGAAAAGGGTCAATTTATCACCAAAGAAAAATGAATTTGTCACTCTTTTTCACATAAATCAAAGAAAGGATTACCATAGCAAGTCCTTCCCGATATGCATGAGTTGGTATCGTTATTGAACTAATCAAATTAATAACAATAACAAGCCACATGAGCAGAAGATACTAGATATGAAAAAGAGGGAAAAGAAAAACAAAAAAAGGAAACGACTAATAATGAAAAATAAATGATAGTATGTACATACGATAAAAATAACAAATATAAGATAAATAATGATAACAAATGATATAAAGATATTATAATAAAATATAGAATGGTTTGTTTACATTGGTCCATAATTAATATTTTTTAATTACCAATTGTAATAAAGTAACTAGAGGATCTAATACTACCCATCTTTATTTACCCCACGTGTTTGTGCCCCATAATCATGTAGGTTAAACCTGTCACTATTAATCTAATTTTATTTTAATTAAAAGTGTGAGCTAAAGACAAAATGCCTTCATTGTGGGATTGGTCGAAATAAAGAAATAGCACCCTGGTATATGGTCATACCTCATTATTATCCTTAATTATCTCAACACCTCCTATTTTAATTTTACCACATTTTCAATGTTATTGATGAATAATTAAATTTTAAAAACTAAGCACCATTTGATCATGTGAATTTTTTAAAAATAAATTTTACTTTATTTGAAAATCGTACGATCATAAAAGTTTCAAGAATTTGAAAAATATTCAAAATTCTAATACTCTATTTTTTTTAATTTTATACTCATTTAGATTATTTTTCATGTATAAATCTCTTTTTAAGTGCATTCAAATTTGTCACGATCCGACCCCACACGTGCATATATTGTCCGCTCTGGCCCCACAGGGCCACACGGTTTTGTTCCTCCCAGGCAAGTCCGGGAAAACGTTATGCACATGTAAGGATCTGTCATCACTAAATAGCCCAGGACTCCCCCTCTCTTTTCCAATGTCGGAGTTTCTGGCAACCTACAGCAGCCAGGCCACGCCCTACACACACTTGCCCGCACACAGCCCAAACAAGCCAGGCCACGCCCTACACACA
>JAOTQR010000109.1:6151093-6164234 GCA_025774065.1 Solanum ossicruentum | reverse complement strand
TTAAAAATATTTGTACAGAATAATTATGATTTTACAATTTTGAACAACTATAATTTAACTTATAAAAAATACAATTTTTCAAAAAAAACATTTTTCCTCAAAAACTTGACTAAATATCTTACGTTTTTTAAAATAAATATTTCTTAGAAAAACATTTATGACCTTCGAACAACTTGACCAAAAGTATTCGTCCACTTTAGAGTGGGGAGTTTGTCCTCCCAGATCACTAAAGGTCACTTAGTGCCTAATCACTTATTATTATAATGTCTAAAATAAATATCTTTAAACTTTTCTTGTTAGATATTTATCGGAAAATATGTAACCTTATATCTTTTCCTTTGCATTCTTTTAATTTTTCTGATTAACGTGACTTAATTTTTAAAGATAAGAATTAATGTGTTCGTCTTATCAATGAGAGTCATTATATAATTAATTATTTTATCTGGTCTAATTAATTGAAATTGTTTTACAAGATTTGATATCATATTTATTTTGCACAATTTCATTCTATTATTTGTTATTTGTAGTGTATATTAATGAGAAATTGATCGTGATGACTTAATTTTTAAATAGTCTTTGCAAAAATAAATTAAATCATGAAAGGGAGGACAGCTTCAAAATATATTAGCATCGTAGTAAACATATTTGTGAGAGATTAATTGACTAAATTGCATGTATCACCATAAAATTAGCCAATGAAAATATGTCTGTCTATTTATTAACTTATCTATTGTGGTCGATCTAATTCAATCATTTAATTAAATACTAAAAGTTTTATATATATATATATATATATATTTGTTTTTTCTTGATAATTAAATAATAATAAGAAAACAAAAAAATAAAGTTTAAAATTAAATGTTTGGCGGGTTAGTTATGGCCTATTGCTCATCCTATCTTGATCCGACTTAATTATCTAAATCCAAATAATCTTCAAATGGCTGAATAATCTATTTATTCGTTAACTCAATTCATTTTGTCCCTTTCAAATTTATTTCATCACGTCTTTGACAGCCCTACCTATCAAAGTGTGTAAATAATGTTTGAAAACATTAAAAAAGTACTAAAGGAACAAAAATCATATAATGGAAGAAGGACTAATAATATTGATTCCTGGGATCATATGCTTAAATCCCCCTATTCATTAATTTATTGATGATTAGTAGTAGTTATGCACGTACGAATAATTAATAAAATCATTATTGAAAGAGAAAATATTCTTTTGTTGAAGGTTCTTGAGATATATTAACTACCATTTATAAAACTTTCAATTTTTGAAGGAAAATACAATTTTTGGACTCTTTACAATGTATATGTATCTACTTTGGAATGTTAACTGAACCAACAATTTTCTATCTATTAGGGGAGCTTGATGTAGGTGAAATTTGTCAGAATTTTGGAATTGAAAATCATAAATTATGTGATTGATTAATGATATGCCAGCTATGGAAGAAAAAATTGGCCACCTAAGAATATAGGGTACAACTATGTTATCAGTTGCCAACTTCTATATGGTTAAAAAGAACATAATGTCTCTACATGCATGCATGTAAATTTTTGGAACTTGTACAAAATTTGGAGACTTTCTTTTACAATGGTAGTGTTTGGGATAGTTGGAGTGCATATCAGTTATTTCGTTGGGTACTTGCTATATATTTCTCATGAAATATATGTATCGTGTAACTCACTTTTAACAAAAGTTACTGTATGTCGTCATTATATGTGAAAATCATTAACACTTATTCTATCAATCATTAAATCATATCGTGATTGATAGCATTTTGAGATTCCAATTTTATATCTGATTGGAGCTGTAGGAGATATTCTTCAAAATATAAAAAGTTAAAGGAATTTACTATCGACTAGTATTATGTAGACATAGAAAAATTATTACTTATATTTATATTTATACGATATAATATTTTCAATGAATCCCTTACGCCTCTGGCTCAGATAGTATCCATTCAAATGTTTTAAATGCTATGGATTGAGTTGCCATTGTTAGAGGTTCGAAAATTGGCCACGTCTTGGACTAACTAAGGTGCACCTGCCTAATATCAAAACAAATAAATTGGCCCATCCACTTGAGGCAAGCCTGGCAACAAATCAATTATTGTGAAAAAGAAAGAAATTCTTTTGGAAAATTATAAAAATCAATTAAGGTGTTCTTCCACATATATTTGGCTTTTCCTAAATATATATTTATTTACACTAATTCAAGCAATTGTGAATCTTAACATAAGATTAAACAAACAAACAAAAAAGGATTTGTCTTCTTTTATCATATCTAATACTAACATATCAGATCTCATCAGAACTCCAAAATTGAGTGTGTTTGGATAAGAGTAGTATTAGGATGGGTGACCCTGAGAAGTCCTCGACATCCCTCCTTTTGAAGGAAGCCTTAAAGTGACTGGTAAAGTTGTTGTCATGTAATAGAAGGTCACATGTTCAAGCCTTGGAAATAGTTTCTAGCAAAAATGCAAGATAAGACTACGTACAATAGACTTTTGTGGTCGAACCCTTCCCCAGACCTTACGCATAGCGAAAGATTTAGTGCATTGAGTTTGCTCTTCGTTTTTTTCTTCTTTTATGATAAGAATCCTGAATAAATGGATATATTATGGTGCAATAACTTTTAGATGATTGCTACCTTTTTGCTTTTTGCCTTATCTTTTACTAAAAAATCCCTAAATATTTATTCACAAAATAGATGAATACTAAAGGTATGGCATCCAAACATTGTATGAGTTATGCTTCCCGAGGAGTCAAATAAGTGTACGACCTTGCCTTGCCATATAATTTTTACAAATTTCATAAAAACGGTATCCGTAGATGAATGGTTATATAATGATGGTACTTATGAACTAATTATTCTATATTTCTTACTCGATGTAGCTTGTTACATATGGATCGTGAGTGGGAGCTTAAGTTCCGCCTAGGTATGCGACCTTGAATTGTTGTTGCATATTCAATTTCTGTTACAACGGCTATCACAGTTTTCTTGATCTACCTAATCAGTCAAGAAAATTATTTTGATGGTATGTCTCTAAGAATACGCCTCCCGATACAAGTAAATATGAATTATAAAAAGAAACTAAGTGACCCAATTAATAGTTTGATATCTATAAATTTAAAATTCTGAATCTGTCGATTCTTGAGAGAGAAAATAATTGAACATGTTGACAATCCGACAATTCCAGATGGAATGACAACAAAAATCCATGTTAAATAGATGTTTGTTTCTAGTTGGTAGACGACAATGGGGCAGTCATTTCCACTCTGATGATAAAGCTAGCACGTCATACACTTGGATAAGTTCTAATTAATTTATTTATCATGAGCACCCACTTCTTCAATTTTTATTTTTTGAAATGTCATAGTTGTATATAAGTTGCCATTTGCTAAAAAGCTAATAGTAACACTTTGTATTCTTTGGCATGCTAGGATAATTAAACATAGTCAATTAATGCTAGAGATTATTCTTGGATAAATCTCATGACCTATTGGAGTATTGACTTTTATTTTATCACGTTTGTTACACAACTTGCCCATTTTTCTATCTTTTTTTTAATATTCCTTTTTTTTTTTGGTCCAATTTTTTTTTCCCTTTTTAGATAGGGAAGTGAGAAAAGGGCAAGAAGACAGTGGGGGGTTGTCAATTTTTAATTAGTGGAATTAATATTGCTCATGTCATTTTAGTTTGAATTTTTAGAGTCTTAAAAGGGTACAATGTAGTCCACAGAAGGTCACAACACTCAACAAAGTTCATGTCTTTAGATATTTCTCACACATAGTTAACTATGTGATATTTGTTGAAGTGTGTGGTATTCTATTTAAAAATTTAAATGGTTAGCTAGAGAAAATATATTTTTATTATTTATAAGGTATATTCTCAATATTATTTCATTCATTTTGATTTGTTCATGTTTGACTTGAGACTCTCATTAAGAAATAATAAATAAAATAATATTCTCTCAGTTTCAACTAAATAATAAAAATATATTATTCTCAATCTTATTCTAATACTTCTTAGGCCTTTCTCTACTCCGTCTCAAGCATACTGTAACCAACCTTTCGCACCTTCTAATCAAGACATCCACTTTGTTATCTTTACATACTCGAACAATTTTTGCATCTTATCTTTCATTGGAATCACTCCTATCATGTCTTAGATATCTTTGTATCTAACTTTATCTCCTGGTATATCTACAAATCCACCATAACATCCTTTTTCTGTCACTCACATCTTTAGTGTATGACAATTCTTGACTAATTAATACTTATCTCATATAACATAGTCAGTTTAGCTATCAGAACTCATCTTTAAGTTTAGATGTTACGTTTTGTCACACAGCACATAAGAAGTCCAATTCATCCACCACACCATGTATCCTCATCAATCAGAACTACGTTAATATATAATAGTAATCCTGCTATATCACCCCTTAATTATTATAAGTCATCAAAATGTTAGGAAATAAATAGTACTTAATAATAAGGATAAAATAAGTATAAAATAATATATTATTTTTCTTAATTTTTAAAATTGGACAAGTAAAAATAGACGGAGAGTAAAAAAATAGAGCAAATTCAGAAATAGTGATAATTTGAGGCCAAATTACCAAATATACATAGTTTAAATAATATCAAATGTAGCGAGAGTTTATGAAATTCGACCTGTATTATTGATACAACAATTTCTAAATTTCCTTTTGTATCAATGATACAGCAATTTACGTTGTATATATGCTTGTATCACTGATAGATACCGAAATTCATAAATTGTTGTATCACCAACAAAATGAAAATTTCATAAATTGTTGTATCACTGATACAACATAAATTTTATTAACTCTCATTATGTTTGATAAATAATGTGCATAACTTTACCAAATAATTATATCAAATATATCAACTGTGAGAAGTTTTATTCGATTTTGGTATCTATTCAATAGTAAACGAGAAAAGATTCAAAATTTTTGATCGTACTATTCAAAATTGCTCAATTTTTTTTCCGCACATTACATTTTGGCTCATTTATATCTTCGTTCTCAGCAAAAATTTTTCTAATATTTGCTCTTGCATCAACAAAGTTCCAACATGAAATAAGCACATTATCCTTGAACACTTATGGCCATAATTTAAAACTATCTTCACCTTGGAGGTTCGTTGCACGTTAAGTAAAAAAAAAAATAGGGGGATTATTGTTAGACGAAAAGCTTAGTAGATGATAAAAATTTCAATTTCTAATAATACTATTTACGATAGTTCGTATTAGCACGAGCCAATATAAATTCACTTTTAGTCTCAATTTAATATTTTAAGTTATTAATTATTGAGACCTATATAAAACTTATTTATGTTGTTGCACACATAAAATTTTGAGAGCACATCAAAAATTTATTTAGCAATATACATGAACTTTTTGGTCTAATTATAATTAAAAAAAACCATTTAAAATTATCGATGTACTCTCAAACTGCTCAAACAAATATGTTGAGCAACTGCTATATGTGGCAAAAGAAAAGACAGCCGAGGAACAGACATGATCATAAATCGTCTCAAGCTCCTCACGGTCGCTTCTTAGATACAGGAATAAAGGAAAACTTTTAACTTTTTTTCCTCACTAAAAATTAGTACTATTGTGTACCAAATTTTCTAGAAAAAACAAAAGAAGACGATTGTTAAATAAGTAGTAGATATTTTCATTTAGCAGCAATTTTTATATTAAAGTTTTTGGTCAAAAGAGAGCAGGACAAAATTAGTATAAATGCAGTGTATGTGGTGACTAGATTATTAATAGAGTCAGATGATCCATTAAGTGATTTTTCTTTTTTTTTTTTCTACATGTCACATCTTTGGGGAAAATATATAATAAAATCTTTCTTTTGTATTGGATTTACATGCCCTATACATTGCATGTGAATTCCAAAGAAATAGACAAAATTTAATAGTCTTAAACTATTCCATTTTGTAACACACCTACATGGCTTGTTATATTTTGCATTTTTTTAAATTTCATTTATGATAATGTACCATAGTTTAGTTGATGATTAGGTATAATTAGATATCCTAATAGCGGTTATTGACAATAAATTAGTTTTAAATTAGGTGTGAGTGACAATAGTAACCTAAAATAATTGGCATACATTAGCCTACTATTCCAAAATGCCTAACTAAACAATGCCTTCTCATTTTTTTTAATGAACTTTTATAGATAGTTATAGTTTGGACCATAATAATGAAAGTAGTTATAATTTGCCTATTACAATTCATAGCACAGTTTTAGAGAAGAGAGAGACGAACAAGATCAAGAGAGATAGAGGAGAAAGACCACTGAGATGGGGAGAGATAGATCAGAGAGGCAAGCTTATTTTATCTCAATTGAAATAGAGATACACTTATCAAGATATACATATACACAATCTCTTTCTCTCTACAATCTCGCACACAGATACACATATTAGCTTTGAAACTAAAATATAGATGCATAAATAAACATAGTATTACCCCTAAAATAAATACACAAATATAGTTTGTATCAATTTTTCATAATACACTAATTAAAGAAAAATATTGATACATACAGTTAGTGGTAAATCCAGGATTCCTGGACAGTGGGTGCTCATTTTTTTAAGAAAAAGAACATGTATTGCTGCTGAACTTTAGGGATGCGCAGAAAATCACAACACCCACAAAATTTTTTGTTCAATAGGTGCTTAACTTTATATTTATATTAGTTCTATATGAATACACAAAGATCTTTAAATTAGTTCTATATGAATACACAAAGATCTTTTTGGGGTCAATGGGAGCTCGAGCACCCAGAACCCAACACGTGGATCCACCCCTACATACAGTGTTTGAATATTGTATCACCTCTAAAATAAATACACAAATATTTTTCCCTGATAACAGTTATATCAATTTTTTCTAATACACAAGTACTAATTTTTTTTCCTAATTCATAGATATAATTGATTGTAGCAATATGTATAAATAGAAGAAGACACAATTTGATAATACATGTATCAATTTTTTTGATAGACATGTACATTTTTTTCTGATACATAAATACGATCGACTAAATCAATTTAAGAAGAAGAGAAGATTTAAAAGAAGATAGAGAAGAGTTTGACACAGTCTGTTGGATGTTTTAAGTCTATTAATATAAATATTGAACATCAATAAAAAATACATAATAAAATTTTTTAGAAATGCAGAATATATAAGATAGTCAAGTAGAACAAATACATCAAAAGTATTCAAGTAAATAATGAGACTCAACTCAACATCAATATACTATGCAAGTTTTAAAAAATGAACAATGCTTTTATAAATCATAAATATGCATGTGCAACTCAGTAAAATAATATGTATTTATTCTTTGAGAGTTTCTCTAATTGACAACCACCTGAGCTAGTGATGATATTTACTGTCATTGCCATAATCATTCATTACCTATCCTGAGTAAGAGACAAAATATCAATGGATCCAATATAAAAATCCTCTTTTGAGACAAAAGAAGCGTAACCCTATCCACTGCTAGCTACATAGTTTATGGGTTTTGAGTTAATTATACTATTACCCAAATTAGTGCACAATACTACTTCGGAAACATATGCTCGATCATATCATCATATCATTTAGTCCTATTGGAATTTAATTTAAAACATCAATCTCGTCTCAAAGCATCATCATCCTTTTTCATCAATAATTATATATTAAAATTATTTACATCTCATCAAAACTCTTGCATCAAAACACCATTTAACTCAATGCTTAAACTCATTAAAAATTCATTAAAACATGCATCGTCTCAATTTCAAAATAATACTTTATTTTATGCATGAAAATCATGAATCTCAACAGCAAATAATGCATATGAAGGTCATGATCATCAACTCAACTAGGTTCATGGAAAAGTAACAAGAATAATAATTCCAATAATATTAAAGATAAAAATAATAATAATTTTAATGCATAATTATATAGAATTCAATAGAGAAAAATTAACTTAAATGAAATTTGAAAGTAGATTTTTTACTCAATTAAATTCTCAAACAAAATAAAATTTAGACGTTGGCCATGAGGACAAATTTAATCCAACTCTATAAATAGCCTTACATACCTGGAAGATTGATATTACAATCAAAATTCGAAGAACACTAGTTTTTGTGGAGGAAACTTTTTATCTCAGAACCTTGATGCTTGCTCTTGAGAAAATAAATTCTTTTATGTAGTTTTTAGAGTGGAAGAACTTGGAAAAATATTAGATGAAGGGCTTCTCGTTGATTCTTGAATGTTTTGATTTGGGAGCATTAGGGATTTTGATGAAGATTAGAAGTCCTAGGTTAGTTTTGAGGGGGTTTCTTGAGACTAGATTGTTTAGATTGATGATTATACAAAAACAACTAGTTAGTAAAATGATATATCTCTTTAAAACACCCCAAAAATGACTTATAATAGGATTAAAAGGCTTTGGAAAGGATCAAAATCACTCTAAAACACATCTAAGAAGTTGCTGAAAAAAAAGGTACAGGAAACCTCCACGAGAGGCTCCACGACCCATGAAGAGTTTCATCATCCGTAAACGAGTCTCGTACAAATGCTTTGCTTGATAAGGCTTTACTAAATAGACATGACTCTTTATTTTGAACTTGAAATGAGGCAATCTTGGTGGCGTTGGGAAGAGAATTTAGAGATCTTTAATTTGATAAATTATGAAACACCGAACAATTTATATTCTAACAGATATGATCACTTGAAGTTGGCCCAAGTATAAACTTATATCGAAACTCAATCGGCAAGAAACCTTTCTGTAACACCCCAGAAATTTTGAAAGTGAAACAGTTCCTCAGATCTGGTTCTATAAGAGGGTTTATGAGTCGTAGTCTAGAGTACAGTCCGTAGACTAGGTTGTAAAAGGTGTTCAAGAGTTGAATATTTTTGGTTAAGTATAAAAGAGATTTTACGAAAGGGGAGATGACTCGCAATATGTCCACGAGTCGTCTGTCAAGTTGTGGAACAAGATCCAGAAGTCTATAATTTTGGTCTAAGTTCTACAATAGGGAACACGATCATAACATGCTCCACGAGTCGTTTGACAGGTCGTAGAATGAGATTCAGAAATTGACAATTTTGGTCTACTTTTCACGAGAGAGGACCACGACCCGTAACCTATTCTATAGGTCGTAAAAAGGGTTTTGTGGTTTACTTCAGCAGTTTTTCTTGAGAGGTAATTTTATTTTTTTCATCCTATTTAATTAAAACCCACGATGTTTTGGACTTATTTGAGACCCCTTATCAGTACCCTAAAGTAATTATTCCTCAAAATCACTTAGAAACTTTAGAAAGTATCAAGGAAGGGGAGAAAACTAGGTTTCCAAGCACGTGAGTAGAAATTCTCTGAGAAGTTGATTGTTCTTCTATTTTCAGGTATGTAAGACTTATTAAAGTGTGCAACTACTTTTGTTCACATGTCCTTTCACCTATTTGAGTCGAAATTAAGAACAAAAGTTGAGTTTTGAAATCCCTATCATCCAATTATCGAGTTTCAACGTTTATTATGAGTTCTTACGATAGTATATAAGATAATTATCATGTGCGTGACTATTAATATGAGATTAACACAAATATTTTATACTTGGTATCATGAACTCTAAATTGAACGATCTTCAAAAAACCTATGCGTGGATTGAGTTGAGGTTTGATTTTGATTTTATAAGTAACTTGAGCATGGTCAAGCATGAAACGCATGTTGTATTTAATCATCTTTATTATCATGTATCTTGTTTGCATTATATGATGAGTCTAATTGAGTGAATCTTAAATGACTTTGTGAGTCTGCGTTGAGTCTGATTGTCTTTGTTAATTGATCGAGTTGATGAGAAACTGAGATGAGATAAGATAACCTAATGAAGTTGAGATTTGAATTGATTAACTGAGCATTAAGAATTGAGTTAACTAAAGAGTTTATCATGTTTTAGTCTTGGGAGGAGTATTGGGCACGAGCAGGGAGCGAGTAAGTATCTACTCTAACTCACAAAATTATATTGCTAGCGTCGGATAGTCGTACGACATGTTCTGACGACTCTTATCCCGGATTATGGACATTTACCATGGATCCATGAGAGAGTTGATCATTCTTGGCAAGTTTAGGACAGGCATGACAACGACACCATCTTCGTTGTGCATCACCAAACTAAAGCTGGTGGAATTATATGTCGGTTAAGGGAAAATTCTAAGAAAATACTGATTGAGTATGACATTTTAAACTGAATTTATTTTTACTGAGTCTATTTTAAATGCATAATTTACTTTGTACTTGCACATATTGAGTTGTGCATGAGTTGTTAAAGTCAAGGTGAGTGAGTTGAACTTACTTTCTTTTGCCATTTTACATACCAATATATTCCATGTATTGATGTCCATTTGGACCTGCATCATTTCATGATGCAGATACATGTGATAGAGGATTTCAGTCCACGCATCGTTGAGGTCTAGATTAGTGTATTCCATAGTTGGTAAACCCTCCTTACTTTTCAGAGAAGCCCTTTTATTTCCTATTTTGACTTTCTTTCTTGGATTTGAGGTATCCATGGCCTGTCATGATATCATCTAGATTGATGATTAGAGGCTTCATATTCATTGAGTAGAGGATTCGTTGATTATTTTGTATTTCCGAACTTATTCATTGGAAATCATGTTTAGGTACAACTACATTCATTCATATGATATTTGTTTTATTTAATTATTTCTTCCGCTATTGAATTGATGTGATGATGAGGTCAGATGGTTCTCTTGGGAAATCAACAATGGTTCTTCAAGTGCCGACCACACCAAGGGTACCCTCTCGGGGCGTGACAAACTCAGTATCAGAGCATAGAGTTCAAGTGTCCTACGGAGGCTATGAAGTCATGTCTAGTAGAGTCTTGTTTATGGGTGTGTTGTGCACCACACATTATAAGCAGGAGGCTATAGGCCAGTAGGAAGTGTTACACTTCTTTCATATTCTGACTCAGGTTATAGAGTTAAACTGTATGAAAGCTCTCTTCTAATCCATATGTTACGCGTTTGCAGAATTGTGATCATGCCTCCACAAAGAGCCCATAGGCCCAGCCATCTCTGAACAGCCACCACTGGCTGGCATCTTGAATATTGAGCTTCACCAGACCATCTTGACCTTGGCCCAGGCTGTGACAACACCTGCTGCTAGACAAGGAGCTGGTAGACAGGATGCATAAGACATATCCAGAGTTTGAGAGTTCTTGAAGATGAATCCACCTGAGTTCACGGGGTCTACGTCCAATAAGGATCTTGAGAACTACATTTATAAGCTACAGAAAGTGTTCCAGGTGATGGATGTGACAAAGTTGATAGGGTTGAGTTGGCTACCTACCAACTCAAGGGTGTTGCCAGACTATGGTATGACTATTGGAAGAAGAACCGAGGAGAGGGTGCCCCAGTTCCGACTTGGGCAATGTTTGAGGAAGCTTTCTTGGGGCGCTTCTTTCTAAGAGAGCTGAGGGAGTCCAAGGTAAGAGAGTTCTTGAATTTGAAACAGAGCTCTATGACAGTGAAGGAATATGGCCTTTAGTTCATGCAGCTATTTCACCATGCCCTGAGATGATTGCAGACATGAGAAGCAAGATGGGTTTGTACGTTGATGGGTTAAACAAGTGGTAGAAGAAAGATAAGAGAGGAGCTATGCTTGTGAACAATATGGACATAGGCATATTAATAATCTATGTGCAGCAGGCTGATGAGGAAAGGCAATAAGATAAGGAAGAGATCAGAAATAAGTGGGCTAAAACCTCCAGTCATGAGGTTGGGAGAAGAGAGGAAATGAAAATAGTAGCAAGTTTTAATCGGGGCCAACACCTTCATTTGCTAGTGCAATAACCCTAAGCCACAGGTATGATCAAATGCCCAAGGCCAGCCAAACTTTAGAGTACATGGTTAATAATCTCAAGCAAGCATAACCCTTGGCTCGAAAGGGAAGCCACCTTGGCAAGATACATCTGGGAGAGTGTAGAGATGAAGGGAAGGCTTGCTAAGCCAGGCCATTTTACAGAAGGGGCTCCTGATGTGGGGCAATAAGGCCTAGTCCTCTACCACAGCTCCACCAGTGAGAGGTAACCTGAGAGGTGTTGCACCAAGACAGGCGATGGGACAAATCGTCCATATGCGATGAGGAACCAACAAGACCAAGAGGTTGCGTTAGATGTTGTGATGGGTATGCTTCAAGTCTTTACCTTCCATTACTATGCTTTATTTGTCTGGATGTAACTTATTCCTTTGTGATGCCATATGTGGCAGATAGATTTGAGATCCTTCCTGAGTGCTTGCTTGAGTCATTTTCTGTTTATACTCCTGCTCATGAGTCTATTTGAGCCGATAGAATCTATAGAGATTGTGTGGTGTCTATCTATCATAAGGATACTCTTGTTGATTTGATTAAGTTAGAGATGGTTGACTTCAATATGATTCTTGGCATGGACTGGCTTCATGCCTGTTATGTCTCTGTTGATTGTAGCAATCAAATTATCAAATTCTAGTATCTAAATGAGCTTGTTATTGAGTGGAAGGGAGATTTTGTTGTGCCAAAGTAGGAGTGCGCATCGATCGGTTTGGTTCAATTTTATATATTATTGGTTCAGTTTATCGGTTTTCATTATTTAAATATGCTAACCAATAACAAACCAATAGAGTAGTTTTTATTGGTTTTTGGTTTATTGGTTTTAAATACTTAACGGTTCGATTTTTTATTTACCCGATAAGAATGACAATGAGAATTTGCATTAATAAAAGCAGATGGAATACGAAGTCTATGTTTACAAACTTGCAAATTCTATAATTAGTTAATTACAAACTAAAATTAAAAGTAAAATCAAATTGTCCAATAAAACGATCTTGAACAATTTTCAAATCTATTAGATGATTAACAAAACTCTCACCAAGTTTTTAACCAAGACAACCACAAAATCTGAAAGAAAAAGACAATTATCAGTTTATTTTTTAGCAAATACTAACTTAAAGTAACTTACAGTTACAAGGACTTACCAATTGTCCAGATTCAAGGGCAAAAAGAAGAGTTTCACTCTATATTAATCATCAAGAATGCTAGTATGAGCCA
>JAOTQR010000109.1:6131824-6150993 GCA_025774065.1 Solanum ossicruentum | reverse complement strand
GGGAATTGAATTCATGAGATCAAACAAAGGCATACTGATGAATCAGAGGAAGTATGCACTAGAATTGATAGCTGAAGTAGGGATGTGCAATGCCAAGGCTAGCATGACTCCATTAGACTGCAACCAGAAACTCTCTAGTACTGAATATGATCCAGACAATGTATATGAGGATATCCCAAGATATTAGAGAATGGTTGGAAAACTGCTTTATCTCACCATCACAAGGCCAGACATAGCCTTTGCTGTTTAACTACTAAGCCAGCTCATGCAAAGACCTATAGTGACACACTGGAAGGCTGCTTTGAGAGTGATCAAGCATATCAAATGGCACCAGGAAAGGGATTACTTATGAGTTCCAGTTCTAAACCTCAGCTGAATGGACATTGTGATGCAGATTGGGCTGCATGCACCAGCACAAGGAGATCAATCACTGGATTTGTGCTAAAATTTGGTGATTCTCTCATCTCTTGGAGATCTAAGAAACAACCTACAGTGTCTAGAAGCTCCACAGAGGTAGAATAAAGAAGTTTAGCTGCATTAACAACGGAGATTGTGTGGGTTACAAGGTTATTCAAGGAGCTGGGTGTGGACTTAGTAGAACCAACCTTCATTTTCTGTGACAACAAGTCTGCATTGCAAATTGTTGTCAACCCAGTTTTCCATGAACGCACCAAACACATAGAAATATTGTCACTTCATTAGAGAGAAGATTCAACAAGGCCTCATCAAGACCTCTTACATAAACACCAAAGATCAGCAAGCGGACATAATTACAAAGGCATTGGGAAGGTCACAACATGACTTCCTATTAGCAAGCTTGGATTATTGAATGTCTTCAATGCATCCAGCTTGAGGGGGAGTATTGAAGTTGACAGTTGACTGTTAGTTGATAGTTGATAGTTAGTTGTGTTTGTTAGTTGGTTATGAGTAATTAGTTGAGATTGGTTAGATGTATGGGGTCAATATATGTGTATATAAATGTATGTGCACTGCACAGAAAATAACACAACATACACAAAAAAACCTTTCCCAAAATCTTCTCTCTGGTTTCTTCTTCTTCTTCATCTCTTCACTCACATTTCATCTCCTACAAGCAATCCTCAAAACTCACAAGTAAATTTCTTATTCATAAGTTTTAAAGATCATCTAAAATAAAAATGTGACAACTAAAATAGGATGCAAAGAGTATATACTTTTAAAAATTTTGAAGACAGATTAACTAAAATAAGTAATAAAATATATAAAACTACTCATAATTCATCAATAACTCTATAATTATTAAAACATTTCAATATATGACTCCAACTTTGAATGTATTGAAAAGAGCTAAATCAATTAAAATAGGACAAAAGAAATATAAAATTACTATAAATACCTATTTAGTACAAATAATTGACCAAACATATTAGTAGAAATAATGTAGTCACCACCAAAGACCTTCGGTAGAAACAATTTCTTCGTCGTAACCAACTAATTTTTTAGTCATAATTTAGTAGGAATATTTGTGGTGACGGTGATTAAGTCGCCACTAATATGTTAATATTTTGTGGCGATTTCAAGGGTGCCGCTAAACTAAATATTTTGTTGCAACATATATTTATCGCCACTTATTCATCACAATTTGTGGTGATGGTGATTAAGTCGCCACTAATATGTTATATTGTGTGGCGATTTCAAGGGTCGCCGCTAAAACTAAACATTTTGTCGCAACATTTATTTGTCGCCACTGATTCATCATATTTTGTGGCAATAAGATACGTCACTACTACAAGTCATCACAAAAGCTCTGATTTCTTATAGTGAGTCAAATACTAGAAAATCTTCTATATCGTAAAAAAACGTGAAATTAGAGAAAAGCATCTAGGTCCTTAAAATGATACTTGGATTCTCAATTTATATATTAGTGATATTTTTTGACTGATATTATAAATAACTCTAAAGTCACTTATGTAATTTTCTTGCTTTGAGAAAATAATAACTAAGTAGAGACGGAATTAGCGAAGCAAAAAGGAATTATCCAGATTCCCTTTCTCGAAAAATTTTATCAGTGGAAATTTTATCTCCGCCACAAATATTTATAAAGATAGGAGTATTCATAGAGATATATTTCAGTTTCAACTTTTAGGCACCTTTTATTGGGATCCAATGAGAATTTTGGGCGTATTTTTATAGTGGTTATGTCAATATCTACTAGTACAATTTTTGCTTTTTATGCATTTGACTTGCAACAATTAACTACAATATGGATAAACTTACCAATATGTATGGTTAAACCAAATTTATTTATCAATATGGTTGAAATATACAAAATCCATACCGATTATATGTGTTATATAATAATTAGTATATAGGTTTTATATCTATTTATCATCCCAAAAAATACAAAATATTTTCTTTTGATAATCAAGAAATTTCTAGGGTCGATGAATAATGAACATGTATTGATACTCTTCCGCACTTCAATATGAATTATTTGTCTGCATGACAAAGTAGATTACCTATTTGGGTTCAAATTTAATTCAAGATTCAGTCATTGTACGATGCATAAATAATAGAAAATTTTAATTTGTAGCAAAAGATAACAGTGAAATCTTGATAGTCTTTGAAGTCCTTAAATAAATATGTAATACAAGGATATTTACATTCTTAAAACAAAAAACTCAAACCATAAGTTTAGAATCAAACAAATATGAACATTCTACTTTTTTTTTTGCTTTCGTTGGAGAATCATTCAGTCTGTTATATCAATGCAAGTCATTTTCACCTTTCTTTGACTTGTCATGAACAAACTGCTCTGAATTCCAAATTCAATAATAATAGTTAAATAAAAGGAATTGTGCTCCTTGTTACATTAGGAAAATATACGTAGCGCTCTAATAATTGAATCAATCTCTAGAGCAAGAGAATCTTAAAGAGAAGGAAGACATGACAAGTGAATCATCACATTTCCAGCTACACACTTTTTTGGTTAATATTATTTTCTTCAATTACTCATTTGCAATGAGTTGTAGTCTCTTTCTTAGGGCATAAAATATTAAGTTTTTTTTTTGACCTTTTTACAAACACTTTTGGCATGTCTATTATCATATTTGTTCGGACTCAATTGAGTGCTCATGATAATATAATTTAACCTCCACTTTCTGTCTTCTTTTCAACCATCTATTTCATATGTGTATCAAAAGCTTGTATGAAGTATTTATTTTTCTCATATATATATATATATATATATATATATATATATATATATATATATATATATATATGTGGGTATATAAAGAAGCACAACAGAGAAAATGTTTGATAGTCCAAAAATAAGTCAGTTAATTGTGCTTTTACTTCTTTTAGATCCTCCTTTCATTTTCTTTACGATAGGGGGGGGAGTGCCACCTTGTCGCAACTCGACTGTTTCATTAGGTACTTACCGTATTTCATTTACTAGCAAATATATCAAATAACTCTGACAGATGAAAAATAATTATTTAGCGGTTTCTGACTTTAAAATCTTGATACATAGTAATGTTCTCACTAATTTCATTGACTGTTAGGTCACATCCTAATGCTCTTTTACTCGCTCCTTATTTTGACCTACACAAAGTGCACTATTCCTAAAATCATGATGAAGCAAGGTATCAGAATCTAGTTGGAAAAGGAATATAAAAGCACCAAAGCTGTGGGTTGAGAGACAAGGTACGTGGTCTTAATATATCTTAAGAGAATTATATCAATTAAGAATAAAGTAGCAAAGTGCTATCCTATTCAACTAGCAAAAAGGCACTTTAGGAAAAGGAAATAGTGGGGCATTTTTGTCATTTACTGGAAAAGCTTACATGAATGGTCATACTATGACTTAATTGTTTGGCTAATGGAGGGACCAAAATATAATGAGGAGAAGGTGTTGGTGGGCATTAGGATTTTCATGATACTTCCATAACCAAATTGTGACGTAGTTACATTTAACATATCTTTAATTTAACGTCACAAAATGAATAAGTCTTATTTACTTTCTTAAATTACAAGTCAAATTAAAATAGGGCAAAATAAATTGAAATGAATGGTATAACAAACTCCAATTAAAATAGCGATGGGTCCAACAATGCATTCATGTTTGATAAAATCTAATGTTTGTGCATCGAGCCATATATATATATATATATATATATATATATATATATATATATAGGCACACACATGAAAACAAGTATAAATAATTCAAAACCCACAACGTCTAAATTTCAAGTTCATCACTTAAAGGACAATAGGAAAACTACACAAGTAACTAAACTTTTCATTTCATGAAAAGACTATAGTTGAATTTCATGAAACATGTCAAAAGCGATTTTTATTTCATGAAACATGTCAAAAGCGATTTTGGTTAAGTGTTTACTAATCTTGGACCATCACTAATGCCCCTTTCTATGTTATATCATCATTAGATTATTTGATCTTAATTCTCAATTCCACTTCATTAGGAAAGAATTCTCCTCCACCTTATTAATTCGGTTTTGGAGAAATCAGTGTTTGATAAAATAATATTCCCACTTGGGGAGGTATCTTACAAGCTATATAGGAATCTAAAGTAGGTAGTACGGTGCACTAAGCTCCCGTGATATGTGAGGTGATTTGAGGAAGGACCAAATCTATAAGAGTTTAGTGTAAACAGTCTTATTCTGCATTGTTGTAATAGTTTATCTCCAAAACTCGAATGTATGATATTCTAGTCACCTGACAGTTATTTTACTAGTTATGTCAATATCCCTTTCTAATCGTATAGGAATCTGAAATGTTCAAATCAACTAATATAATTATGATGAGTCAGAAAAGCTTCATGAAGAGCCTCAATAAGTGATTCCAACTTCCATGCACTTTAGAGCTAGCAACTTTATACAAATGGAAGAAAATTGAATGACCAAACTTATGCCTTCTTGTTATGTAGAAGGCATTATCTTGAAGAAAAAGTCATTACTTTCACACCAATGACAAGTCTTTATGAATTATAGTGGTTTACTTGGTTAGTCCACTGGGAATGAATAAAGGATCTAACTTATATACATTGGCCAATGTAAAAATAAAATTGTACTATAAGTGTATTTAAATATGCTGTAGAAAGTAACTTGTATTAATCTTTTTATGAATAGTCACTTATAATTGTTTTTATGTGACCTTATAGTGTAAACTTTCATTATAGTGTCAATATGTAGAGGTGAAACCTTATGAAAAACATGTTCATGTTACCCCAAGTCACCTCTGTTAGGATCGATAGGAATCAAATATTTATGCGGAAGCTAGTAAAGCAATCTCGAAAGACCATGAGTATGAAGATAAATGAGAAATATACCATAGAGAGACATAAATATTTAACGTGGTTCGGTCAACCGACCTACAACCACAAGAGGAGATGAGCAATCCATTATATAAAAGAGAATACATAATATCGAGAGAAATAACCTCACCAATTCACTCGGAATATAAAGAGGTTCACACAAGTTGGCTCACTGTTTCTTTCCCTATACAAAACTCTCAAGTCCTCATGGCTACATTGTAAATGCTATCAAACTAGAAGGAATGGACCTCTATTTACAGAGTCATAAACCTTTTCATACTAGAAAAAAGATTCGATAAATATGGAGAAATTCTATTTTCCTTTTCCTAATAAAAAAAGGATTCATCAAATATAGAGAGTTTCTGTCTTCCTTTTCGTAAAAGGAAAACTCTAATTATGGTAAGCAAAGCCCAACAAAGCTCCCCCTTGGCCTGAATTTCTAACAAAATAAATTTGCCCCACCTTCTTTGCACAATCTTTATCGGGTTGAATCTCCTCTGCAAATCTCCTCAGCAAATTCCATGTCTCAATAGAGAACCTCTCTGAAAAAGTTTCTCCAACAAAATCTTCATTACTGTTAAATATGTTCGTCTAGAACTGAACCTGCCAAGATGAACACTTGTTCTTAGCCTCATTTTGATTCCACATATAAGGACTGGACGAACCACCACAAACCAAGACCACACAATTTGATTTGCTAACCATCTTGCACTGCCATTTCCAACTAATGGGACATGTCTCTTGACCACTATTTTGCCCAGAAGACTTTCGACACAAGACATCAACCACAAATCTCTGGTCTTGTTATCACACCGGGAACTTCTCATAAGACACAGTCCACTACTCCAACATTCTCAAACCTAGGCTCTGATACCAATTGTTAGGACCGATAGGAATTAAGTGTTTATGCGGAAGCTAGTAAAGCAACCTTCGAAAGACCATGAGTGTAGAAACATACCATAGAGAGACATAATAATTAATGTGGTTTGGTCAACCGACCTACATCCACAAGATGAGATGAGCAATCCACTATATAAAAGAGAATACATAATATTGAGAGAAATAACCTCACCAATTTACTCGGAATATAAAGAGGTTCACACAATTTGACTCACTGTTTCTCTCCCTACACAAAACTCTCAAGCACTCATGGCTACATTGTGAATGTTACCAAACTAAAAGAAATGGGTCTTTATTTATAGAGTCAATAAACCTTTCCTACTAGAAAAAAGATTCGACAAATATGAAGAAATTCTATTTTTCTTTTCCTAATAGAAAAAGGATTCACCAGATATGAAGAGTTTCTGTTTTCCATTTCGTAAAAGAAAAACTCGAATTATGGTAAGAAACTCAGGGCAAAAACCCAACAACCTCATGAATAAGTGGACATTGACTCAACAAATAATATATTATTAGTAAGTGTTCTATGAATTTCCCTATTTGGGGCAGGGGCAGCTAAATCAAAAAAGGGGTCCATTCTTTTCTCTCTTTTTTCTTTTGTTGGTTTTGGGGGTGGGGTGGGGGTGGGCTAGGGGGTGGAGTACTTGCACGAATACATTGTTAGGCTAACAAGGATAGGTTGGGATTAATCCCACCTTTGAAAGAGTGGTTTTGCTTAGTATATCAGCTGGTTAAGGCTGAGCACTAGAGACCAACAGGACTCTACCAATAGTTCATTATCTAATGGATCTTTCCGTTCTAATACTCTATCCCAAAGATATCAAATGATCCTGAAGTAGACATTTCCTCTGTATTTGTTGTAGCTCGCTCTTATTTAGCTTCCTTCTCTGAGCTAACCTCCTCTAACATGTTTCTATATGTCATTAGGAGAAATCTAGCCAGAACATTCCTGCGTTTCGAATATAAAGTATCCTTCTAAGCTTTAGACAAAGGTGCTATTGAGATATTGGACCCTTATGATATCTCACACACATTCGTCGTTAACTATCTGGTGGTTGCATCCACTAAATTAATTTAAATTCGTGTTAGTTTATTAGAATAACCCCGTCATTAGTGAAGGCCTGCTGTGTACATAACTTGAGAAATGGAAAAAGATTTTGAGTGTTGAATATTAGTTCCTCCTTTATTTTCTCTGAAGAAATTCAGCCTTCTCATAAATTTCTCTTTTCTTTGCAACATAAGCAAAATGAATAACTGAGACCAACTACAAAGTAAATAGATATTAAACACCTAGCATGCTAGATGTTTTCACTAAATGACTAAAACTACCACAAGTTTGTGAAGGAATATTAATTTGCTGCAACTTTTGACCTTATCAACTTGGCATCTTCATAATTAGCTTGATTGTGTTGAGTAGTCTTAAGTCAGCAAATCTGGTTGAGTAGTCTTAAGTCAGCAAATCTGTTTAATCAACCTCATTCACACTTTGAAGAAACACAGCAGACAAATTAGTGCAAGGAAATAGCTCAAAGTTTTCCTAAATAATGAGCAACCCCATTTTGATTGCAATATGAACTATCTAAAGCAAATCTCTTTCTAGTACTGGTTGTTTTAGCTCGTGGCCTTGACAAATGACAACAACAGCTACACCTCAAGTCAAGCAAATTGGAGACGGCTATATGAATCCTCACTGCTCCTGACAAACAAAGGACTGAACCTTGAATCTTCCCTGACTCAACACATAGTATTGTAGTTGCCAAATTGGAGACCTTGCAAAGCAATGTTATGCATTCCATGCTCGAGTCCATACGATGGAGCTCCTCGAAAAGGCATGGCCATCAGACCACCACTTGATGAGTTGAATGTTATGTCCGATTCTTGATTTGGTGAATTATACTCGCATAGTGTTTTTACCATCTCATTCATTTTTGAATGCTGTTGTGCTTGTGGAGAAGGGGCAGATTTATGATCCTCGGGGGAAATAGACTTGGATTCTGTAAGATTGACAACTGTGATATCATGTATGCTTGATCTTCTTTTATCTTTTCCACCAGAAAGCTGCCTAATAAAGTATTTCTGAGCATGGCTAGCTACCTGCGTTGGAGTTCTCGTGGTCACAAAATTGCGTGAAATATTTCTCCAGTCTCCTTTTCCATACTTTTTCAGCCCCAGCAGAAATTGCCTGGAAAAAATATATAGGGAACACCATATTATGCTCCGTCATATGAATCATCTCTACTGACCATGTCGCTCCATCTAAACTCATTCAAGACCAATACTTCATAACATAATCATAAAACATACAAAGTAGTATTTGATCTTTTCTATAATTTCTACCGGCATATAAATCTCTTATCTCGACTAAAGGATTCCGAACAATCATGGAGACTGAAGTAAATGTACCACCAAGAGTATAACATATCTCCAACTTTCTCTTGTAACACAAATTTGCTAAAAACTTAATTCATATGTAATAAAGAGTAAAACTTTGCAGATCACTCTTGCTTAATGCTGAGCACATTTTTCGAAAACTATGATGATGTTATGTTTATGAATCTACATTATCTAAATGAAACTATTAGTCCAATTGCAACCTTTTTGATTAAATATCATTATGACTATGTTCAGCTAGAGTCTTTATCACCTCGATGAGCCAAGGCGATCGATCGTCTTTACAATTATTAGTCCTTTGACAAATTCACCCCTTTTCCCTAACATTTTTATATGGAGAATCATACTAATTCTTTGATCTAGAGATAATCTAATAGAAAAAGTTTATATGATTAGCCAACTCACTTGTGCTCTTCCTCAGTCCATGGCACACCCTTCTTCCTTTCATGTTCAGAAGATCGATTCGACGAGCCTCGTTTCCCAGATTGACCATAATATTGCTTGAATCCATGAAAAGCATCTTGATTATTGACCCACTCTAATGTGAAAGAATTACTAGTAGTATAGCCAGGTACTGGTATTAGCCCTGCCTCTATATCACTAATATCTTCTACCAATTCTCTATACTGTTTGATCACATCATTCACTGTTTTCCCAGGGATCATTGCTGCTACATTGTACCATTTATCTGGAGTATCTTTATCAAATAAAGCAAGTGCTTCTTCAAACACTTTGTTCTCTTCAGGTGTCCATCTTGTTCCCTTGTTTTCCTCAAACAACCAGCTTGAGTTCTTGATGTATGTAGCAGGGGATAGAAATCCCATTTCTCTATTCATGTTTTCTTTGATCATGTATAGTGGAAAACACCACCTAATAAACAACCCCTTTTGATTTTCTTGGCAAATGATGACAAGTAGAGGCCTGGAGGTGTCTTTTATGGTCTCAGAGGCATTTAATCAAACACAAGAAGGGCATAAAAAAGGCATCTTGATTTTTAATTTTCTTTCACAATAAGTGAGAGGTTGAGGAATCTAGAAAAGACCACTCAACTTTCCAAAACCCAAGGAAAATTCTGAAATTGTAATAAAAAGTAGATCTTGTTGTGAATTATATAAGGAGTGGAGGTATCAAAAGCTCATCATAGCTAGAAATTCAGAGAATAAAACTCATATATTAGAAAAAACAGTGACAGCAAAAGGATTATAGAATGAAGGGAAAGTTTATTGTCGAAAATCAAGAATTGAAATCAGTGAGAGAGAGAGAGCCAAAGTGATTGATTAATAACGTTTTGAGATGTCATTGGTTAAAATGGTGTTTGTGGGGTCTTGTAGCATAAAGAATTTTGTTTTCTTCTTCTTTGGTGCTTTAGAGTGAAGAGAGACATATAGTGGCCTAGTTGGATAGTACTCCTTTACCAAAAAGGACAATCTATCATTGTTGGTGAAGAAAAAAAAATGTTCACCTTTGAAAGTTTGTGAATACTCCGGTGTATAAAGCGTCTCGTATTTATAGAGTATAATGAAACAATGCATTCTAATATAAGTATTTATAATTACTTTTACTAATTTGATTGTGATAATTTTGTTCTGCTTCAAGGCTCTACTAAAAGGTTGTGACAAGTACTAAATATCCATGGATTAATATATAAATTAGACTCTAAACTTTGTCTTAGATTTTAACTTTGCCTTTTAATGTTCATGGTGCACAAATAGATACTTTGTTATAAACCTTCTCAAGATCAATGAACACCATATGGAAGTTCCTTTTTTTCTCTAATTATCTGAAATAGATACTCCTCTCCTCACTCTCATCTCCATAACTCTGTCCTACACCTTCAAAGTGTGGCTTAACAATTTGAAATCCCTGTAACTACTATAGTTTTGGATGTCACCCTTGGTCTTGTACACTAAAACTATTGTGTTGTATCTCCATTCGTTGGACATCTTAGATGTCTTCAAAATAATATTAAATAACCTAGTAAATCACTTTATACCTGTCTTGTGAGTGCTCTTTTGAAATTTCACCAAAATTACATCGAGCGAGTCTAATCCCTCTCCTCCTGCTTATCTTACTAATAGCATGTCTAACTTCCACAATCTTAAAATACTGAAAGTACCCAAATTCCTGAAGACTATATGTATGTTAAATCACCTTCCTTTCTCATTTAAGAGTTTGTGAAAGTATCTTGCCACCTTTGCTTAATAGAGATCCCGTCCACCAACACATGACCTTTCTCATCCTTGATACACTTCACTTGATCCAAAGTCACGAGCATTTATCTCTCTCTTTCGCTAGTATATACAATCTCTTATCCTCGTCTTTTTCTCCTAGTTCGACATATAAATGTTCAATAATACATAACATTATAATACATATCTAACTTCTCTATAATTTATATATGTATATGTTTATTTTCATTTATGTAAAACATTATAGAGTTGAAATCTACTCTATGATATCTTCCGCCTTCCTCACCCACTTCTTCGACAAAAAAAATTAAAAGAAAATGAAGAGTAAAGTGCGAAAAAAAATAAAATAAATGTGGACACTCTGTCTTAAGTCAAAGAAATGAAAACCTCAAGTATTATTTTTCATTGAGAACTGTCGGTATTTCTTTTCCATCAAAAAATTATTTCAATTTTTAGTTCTATTTTATTAAAGTTCATGAATTATTGATCTTGTGTCTGTAGGCCATCTTAATTGTGTCAATGATTCTCATTGCTTGATCATCAAAATTAGTGTTCTTTCCCTCATTTAAAAGTTAAATATATTTGGTTAATATTTTAAGATATATTTTTTCATCATATTGATAGAAAAAGAATTGTGATTTATAGTACTTTTAGTGATTAATATCTAAATTTTTATTTACAAATTAGATAAAAACTTTCGAAAAACACAGCATAACAATTAAAAAAAAACAGAGGTAGCACTTATTTATTTTGGACTTTGCATGCGCCTTAAGAGATAATGATTGATATGAATATTTTACTATTACATTCATATCAACTGATATTTAGTATTTTGTATTAAAAACTTCTTTGGCGATTGATTAGTAACTAATGCTAAGGATAAAATATTTTAAAAAAATTCTTTTGATATATTAAAAATGACAAGTAGAATGAAAATCTATTTTTAATATATAATAAATAAGTAAAAATGAATAAAGATAATACATATTCCCTCAATCTATCTTTACTTATCCACTATATTATTTTGGGATGTTCAATAATACTTGTTCAGTTTATAAAATCAAGAGAGAGTTTATCATTAATTATAGTTATTTTTATATTATATTTTTTAAGATGTTATATTTATTATATTCAAAAGATACTTTCGTATATTTATTATTTTTTAATTTTTGCATTATATCAATAAGAGATAAGTAAAAATAGAAGAAAGAATTATGTTTTAATTGAAAATTCCTTCTTATTGGAATTGTCTGAACATTAAAGTGCCTAATTTTAACTTAAATATAGTACCATCAAAGTAGAGCGGGTATTAATTTTCCAATGATTGGTCCCAATCATTAAGGGAAGCCATAGTGAAAAATAACTTATTTACTTTTAAAAATTTTCATATACTAATTTTATTTAAGTATTTGAAAACTTGAAATATTTTTCAAATATATTAAGTAATGACAAGTTATACGATTAAATGCTATCTCCCTTTTTAATATATTTGAAAATATTAGGAAAAATGCACAAGTATTCTTCTAAATTATAATCAAAATTTCAGAGACACATTTAAATTTTAACTTGGTCCTATTATCTCTTTGAACTTATTTTTCATAATTAAATACCCCTTATTTGCCTACATGGCATGTGGGGTCCATGCATGTACTACACACAAAAATTTACGCGTGTGATTAATGATAAATAAGATACATTAAATTACAGAAATAGGTTCAGGGGGTAGGACCAAATAAAAGTTTAAGTGTGTCTCTGAAATTTTGGTTATTGTCTGAGGGGGTGGGGGGGTGGGGGAATAGTTGTGCATTTTAAATTACAATTTTTAATAACTCAAAATATTTATCTAAAGTTTGCTTATAAAAAAATAACACATAAGCTTTAAAATAATAATTATTTTATATCTCTAAATTTTATTATATAATCTGATCTATTGGTTTTAGGGATATGTTCGAGATAAAAAAAAATTGTCCGATTGTATTTTTAGATCAAAAAAATTAGCAGAGAAAATTTGAGAGTGATATGTCACGACCCGCTACTTGACTTCAAGTAAGAAATTCTGATCTTCTAGTTCTTTTTCTTTTAAAACTTGATTAAAATATTTATATTACATACGTATATAACGAAATAAAAAATAGTACTCATTTTTTCAACTGTGCAGTGTTGTGCCTTATTTGTGCAAAGTCTGTTCATGCAAGGGGCCCAAAACTTTGATATATTTTTACACAAACTATATTCATTTGGATGATTTTTTTAAATTTTATTATAGAGATCATTCAAAATATTAATTTGTTAACATTAACAACCAAAATCTCAGAGACACATTTAAATTTTTATTTGGTTCTATTACCCCTTGAACTTATTTTTTTCGTAATTTAGGTCCCTTATTTGCCTACTTGGCATATGAGGTCCATGCATGTACTACACACAATATAATTTAACTGGTTATGTATGTTAAGTAGGCAAATAAGGAGTATTTAATTACGGAACAAATAAGTTCAGGAGGTAATAGTACCAAATTAAAATTTAAGTATGTGTTTGAAATTTTGATTATAGTATAAAGGAGTACTTATGCATTTTCCCAAAATATTATTTGTGGTCAAAGTCAATCTACACCTTAAACTAAGCTATTAATTAAAATTAAGACACTTATTAGTCATTGTAATTTTGTCATTCCATCATACAAAATAAATAAACAATCATTAATGTGTTATCAGGATCATATCCATTGATGGGATTCATATTTCAAACTTTCATAAAATCAGGACAATTATATTAGAAAACTATACAATTTATTTAAATATTATATTTATTAAAATGATAATAACTAATCTAACATCATATTTTGGTAAAATGCCAAATTGGTTTATCAATCTAGCTAGTTAACTTATCAATCTTCCAAGTATATTGAGGCTCCATATTAACGTTGTTTTTATTTTTTTTTAATTATTTTTAAATTTTAGTCCTCGTTCGTTTTACAAAATATACATAATTAGATACATATTTTGTATTATTTTTATCCAAGCTTTGTTCTTAATCACTTTGAATTACAATAATAATAATTGTTTTCGTATAAAAATCAAAGGTGTTTTCTTTTGTTTTCTTTCTCTTTTCAGAACAATACATAAATTGGACCCTCAAATTGGAGCAAAATTTTAAGTTGGAACTCAAACTTTCAAAGTGCACAAATAGGTCTCCAACTTGTTCATTTCTTAACATTTAAACACAAGTCACTGACATGGCAAATCATGCGTGTTACACGCAAAAGGGGCACGTATGTGCAGTGTTTGTGAATGTTTCAACGGTAAAAAAAGCTTGATTTGTCATTTTTGCCCCTACTACATGTCTTTATTTATACATCATTTATTTTCAAATTAAAATACACTTTCTTTTCATCTTTTTATCAAAAATACACAAGCATTTGCCTCTTATTTTTTTACTCGTTTTTTTTTTTTTTGCCTTTTTTGATAAATAATAAATTCAAATTTGTTTGTCATTGTTAAAAAAGAGCTATAGTGAAGATTTCTTGGCCCACAAATAATCCAGGTCGTTGATTTCTTGGAAGTGAAGATGGTCGAGTATGATATAATAATTTTTTTGTTTAAATTTTAAATTTCAAGATTCAATATTTTATGATTATTTTGTTGTTTGTAAATATCTTGGATGTAAATTTTTTCGATGGTGCGAAATGGATTATACTGAACATGCTAGAATTGCGATTTTGGGATTACAGAAAAGATTAAAGAAGCATGATGAAGAAAAGAAAAAGATAAGAAGGAACTATCAAGTTTTGTTGATCATTGTGATACTATGTTGGATTTATAGAGAGTTCTTTATGTAGTAATTGTTAGCATGTTGATCTTCGAAATTATTTTGCTTATCGAAATTATTTTGATTGTTATGTAGTTGTTTTTGCGGGATGACTACATTTATCTCTTGTAGAATAATGCAAATCAATTTAACTCAACAAAAGTTTAGCTTTAATTTTGAACAAGTTTGTCACACTTCAATAGGCATATATATCACGATCATAAAACAATTTGCACATATGTTATACATGAATCAACATCACTTCAAAAAGCACCAACTTAACATAGTTTAAGTATCATAATGGCATCAAAGCAATTGTGCAAGCAATCAAAAATACATAAGTTATTCATCAACATTATTGTTTTTGCCTTTTTTTCACTATGAAAACACATAATCAACACTGTTGGAATTTATGGAACCCACTTGAATTTGATTTGCAATTTTTTTTCGCTGTAACATTAGTTGAAGTTGGTTTCCAGTCATAGCATTCTTTTCTTTTCATTTCAAGCCAGGTGGTTTGAATCCAAGTTCAACATTTGTTTATGATGCATCCTTTAATGACCCACTTGAGATCACTCTTTCACTTGCTCTTTCAGGATGCATTATAAGTTTATATAATTTAATAAGATAGATAAATAAAGATATAAAAGTATCCTGAAAGAATATACTTACATTAGTCACTTGTCTTCCGGATTGTGTATCTGTGTATACACTAAATCCCATAGCTGTTGAGTTTTTTCTTCCAGCTTAATTTGTAACACCAGTTGGTTGTTTCCTCTTATTTCTCGTAACTTTTGAGGTTTTCAAGCACAAAGAAGTTGAATGTTAAGTGCTTGATTATTGTGCAGTGGAGGTGAAGGTTGTCCAGTTGAATATTGAGTGCTTGATTAATGTGTAGTAGACTGTGAAGACTGTCCTATGGGCTATGAAGGTTGTTTTGTGGGTTGTGAAGGATGTGGAGTGGATTGGAAGGTTGTAGAGTAACATATTAATCAAGGAACAAAATTATATTAAATAAATATCATAAAATGAGATAGGAATGTTGTTTCTTACCACTTTACAACCTCTTTTATTATGCCCAACTTGATGGTATTTGGAACATGTTATTTTGACCCCATTCTTTGATGTTTTCTCTCACTTCTGTTTTCTTGGTTCATCTTTATCTTTTCTTCTATATCTGGTTGGTCTTTCGGGTATTGGCTTCACTTCAGGGGCTCGATTGGTGGGTTGTTGGTTTCAGGCCACATTACCATATTGGTTATAGGTTGTAAGAAGTACTTATAAGCTTTTAGGAATGTATCTTTTCTGTACCAATCGTCCACATAATCTTCTGGTTCTTTACCCATGTGATACAAAGCACAAACTACATGTTGACAAGGGATATCCCTTAACTGCCACAACCACAGGTATAAGTCTGCTTAACTATGTTAACTAGTCTATATTCTCCTTCTTGTATCTCAAATCCTATGCATGATTCTAATTCATCCTTAGCTTCCTACCAATTTCTTTATTTTCCTCTAAAACTTGTCTTGCCATAGGTGACTTATTACTGGTCTAAGTACTTACAAAATTAATCATATCCCCATGCATATCCATCATTTTGTGTCTAATATCTTCAAGCATATTAATCACTGAATTGTGCCTAGGACCAACAGTCCATGAATTAAATGTTTCACACATATTATTTTCTACCACATCACACTTGGATGTTTCACTAAATAAAGCTCTACACCAAAATTCTTTGTTATAGACAAGCAGAGAATCACATATTCTGTCACCAAACTTTCCCAAATATGTAAACTCGTCTTTTAATTTTACCTCAAAACTAGCTTTGGAATACCTCCAAAATACTTTTCTCCTCTCTTCACCTCTCCATTTCTTTTGCTAGTTTACCCAAATGTGTTTTGCACACATTCTTCTTTCAGCAAAAAAAAAAAAAAAAACTCAGCAATAGCTGACTCAAGTCCCTAGCATTGCAGTAACACAAGTATAGATTAGGATTAAAGGAACATAAAGGAACATTATGCATAAAAGGAACATTATCAAAAAGGAACATTATACATAAAAAGAACATAAAGGAACATTATGCATAAAAAGATGCTACTTTTTAACTGAGAATACTAGAATCCCTATAAATCTAACAGGCAAGTGGGAATTTAAGAGTATTATATCTACATCTATCCTAAAAATGCAATCTTTTGAAATTGGCATACCAGCAAGCTTTTAAAATTGGCATAGTAGAATTATCAAAGAACTAACAGAAAAATGTATAAACAGATTTCTTAACCATGTAACATCAACAAAGTGAAAATCAGCCAGTCTTGTATATTTGTATATCAGTAGAGTATTATGCCTTCATCTATACTAAAAATGTAATCTTTCACATAGAGACTAAAGTTCATCAAGAATAAGCATAACATGTAACCAAACTAGGCACAATCATAAATAACTTCAACAACTCTCATATTACACTCACATAGTTCAAACGGAAGAGATTCACAACCATAAATAACTGCATAGAATATTGAAACTGAAGTTTATAACAAAGTAAAATTTACAGAAACTGAAACTGAGATGAAACTGAAACTCAGATGAGATGAAATAAATACCTTTTGCATATCAGACGTGATGGTTATGTCATATCCATCATCAAGATGTAAATCTTCAATCAGACATCTTAAAAATCAACTCCAAGAGTGTTTGGTTTCTTGATCCACCACTACCCAAGCTATTGGATACATTTGTTGGTTTTCATTTCTTCCAACAACCACTAATAACTCTCCTTTACAAGCGCCCTTTAGAAAATAACCATCTAGGCCTATAATCTTCCTACAACCTTCCAACCATCCATCCTTCAGTACAACAAAGCATACACAGAAGTATTTAAACAAATGTTTGTCCGGAACTGTTTCATTGTCAGTTCTCACCAAACAAGAAGTTCTCGAATTTGAACTCTTAATAATATCAACATAGTCCAACAGTCTTGAAAACTCAAGCTTCCAATCACCCATGGCTTTAAAATTACATTCTGTTTTGCCCTATAACATATTGATCTTCCCACCTTTAATTATGATTCTTTTTTTATTATTTCTTGAAGCTTATGAACCCTAATGTCAGGTTGAGATATTATTCTATCCCTCATCTTCATTTTCACATACTTTCTTATGCACAATTTGTTCAAGTTCTTTGTAAAATACCTATGAGCAGGATAATACTTTTTCACACAAAAATCTCCTGTATCTTTATCCAAGCTAGCAAATACTTTACATTTACAGTTTCCTTGACATCTCATCCTAACTTTATGACGTTCATTGGGTTTAATCTTTAATTGAACTTTATTTTGCACAACATAATCAGCAACAACCCTTCTAAACTGAATTGCACTCTCAAATATGATACCCAATTAAAAGAAAGATGCGGTAGAAGAAGGATCATACCTCAATTTGTTGCCTTTTCTTCTTGAAGGTAGATCCACACCTGGTTGTGCTAAAACATTGAGTTCTTCATCACTGTCTTTACTAGGTTTATCTGATGAAGCAATAAACTCTTCATCACCTCCTAATTTACCTTGATATTTGACTACCTTATTGATGAAAATACCCTTAAAACCTTTATCTATCCCAGTCTCTCCCAGCTCAACTTCTGCCTGTTTGAATTTGTCATTAGGCTTTTTCTTTCCCTCTCCAGCCTCACTTCTTTTTTGTTCTCTTTGTTTCTCCATGAAAGTTCTTAATTATTCATCCACTTCACTATCATCTTGATCTGATACAACATCTAAGTCATCCTCTTCGTAGTCAATAGTGTTATGCCGAAAAATGACCGACTTTAAAGAAAATTAAAAAAATTTGTTCGAAAATCGAGAATCAATCAAAACTCAATTAATTTAAGCAAAATCATTTCTCGAGATTCGAAAGGACACAGAGTCGCCACCTAATTTTACGGATAATTAGGGAACCAATAAAATATTTTAAAAGATCTAACAGAAAAATCTTTTAAAAATCCAGAGTTCAGGTTCGGGTTCACATTTCCATTTCGAGAAGGTGTTAAGCATTCGAAATGGCCGCTAAATGCGGTTATCCGACGATTAGGTGGTTTGACTAACTGTTGACTTGACAAAGATTTATTGATTCTAAAATTGATCTGATTTAAATGATTTTGACTCAAGTTGAAAATATTTGACTGAACTTAAAAATCAAACTAAAAATAATAAAAGTATATATTTTTTTATTTATATTATTTTTTTATAACTTTTTATGGAGATGTTTTCTTTTAAAATAAAATAAGAATAACAGATATGATTTTTGATATGATGGGAATTTAATTAGATTTAAACCAATGTAATAAACAAAGTTAGCATCCAAACACATACAAATTTATAACAAAATAACAAAAGGAAGAGTTAAAGCGATCCTTATCCCATTAATTTCTATTGCAACTTTTGTTTAACAGTTTCTTTCTCCTGAGAATTGGGCTGACTCAAAGAAGAGAGAGTTTGGGCCTCCATGGCCCGAGGAATGCAATGAGGGAGTCCATAATGACTCGGAGCGTCGTTCATGCAAAGA
>JAOTQR010000109.1:6098109-6131724 GCA_025774065.1 Solanum ossicruentum | reverse complement strand
TTTTTCAACAGAAAAATCTTTGTGGGTCTTTTGGATCAACGATGCTCAAGAATCCCCCCAGAACTAAGAAGAAGAGGGATTATATAGGGACCATTTTCGGGTTCGAAAGTTGGGGAAATCGATTGATTTTGAATTCGAAAATGGGTGGGGTTGATGCCGATTTGCTCCTCAAATCATGGCTTTAGCAAAGACGTGTGAGGGACAAGAATGTTGGGAGGGTTGTTGGCTCGAGGTCGCCGGCTTTTCTGGGTTTGGGTCGCCGGTTTTTCTGGTTCTTCTTTGGTTTTTTGGCTTTCTGGGTTTCTGGGTTTGGTTTTTGGCTTTCTGGTTTCTTTAGAGAAAAGAACGAAGAGGGAGAGGGTTTTTGGGGAAATTGAGGGCGCGTGGCCCCCACGCGCTGACTTAATAATTTTTTTTATTTTTTGCAGAAAATGGTTCAAAATAGTTAAAAATAAAAAAAAGTTTGATGACCAATTTGACACTGATTTATGTAAAAGGCCGGACAAAATTGGGTGTCAACAAATAGAACCAGTAGTTTCTTCCTCTAAAGGTTGTTCAATTCAACCTTACTCATCGATATCATCATCTAAATAAGAAATCCTAGACACTACCTCTATCTCTATATTAACTTTTGGATCACAAAATGGTCCCAATTGAGTTGTAGGCCCTACCTCTCCCATAGTCACGTGCTTTAGGAATATATTGAAAACTGACCCTCTCCATAAATCTTTAATGCAATTATACAGTTGGTTGTCACTTTGTAACTTGACAAATCTATGGGTAATAGGATCTTCAGTAAAAGAATTCCTCAACTTCATCATACCCAATATCTTTTGCACACGATTTCAATTCCGTCAAAGAGAAGTAGTCCTTGTCTATGGAGAAGACACATTTTTCAAATTTCGAAACTTACCTACCTTTATAGAAGCGACCACCATGGTGGAAAATAGTCATAAGATGACCCATATCTGTAGAAGAAAAGTGAAATTACAATAACAAACTTCAAAAACGTCTACCAAAAATTAAACTTTCAAAATGAAAAAATCAAACATATATGACTAAATTGAAGGACGACGCAACAAAAAAATGCAAAATCTGATAATTTCCTACAATGAATCTTCACTGATTTCGTGACTTGTAGTCGGAATAGTCGACGGAGACTTAGGGTTTTTGCTAACTGAAAAGGGGCAAATTGAAGGATAAACGTGTTTTGCCTCTTTTTGTCATATTATTTTTTTCATTTGTTTAATTATAAACGTGTAAATTCAGCTGCTACGTGTAAAGGTTTTGCTTGGGTGGACGAATGTGACATTGCAACATTAGACGGAAAAAACACGTCATCTCGATTGTGGCTCATGCGTTTAGTCAGCTTGGACTTTGTGTTTAAATGTTAAGGAATGAGCAAGTTGGATTGCCTATTTGTGCACTTTGAAAGTCTGAATTCCAACTTAAAATTTCACTCCAAGTTAAGGGTCCAATTTATGTATTGTTCCTTTCAGATTCATGCATGAATTTTCATAAAACATGTTCATTATAAAACGATAATACAATTTTATAAATATTTTAATAATTTTTTGCACTTATGAATATTAAGCATATTTTTAGAAAGTAAATTATATATTTCTCCTAAAATCTGTATCATGATGAAACTTCACCCTAAAATCTACTTAATACATGATGCACAAATGGCCCTATAGTGCACAGAGCTGAGTTTGATTCCCACTTTAGCGTCTATACACATATACAAAAACAAATAATAATAACAATAACAATAACAACAACAACAACAATAACTACAACAACAACAACAACAACAACAATAACAACAACAACAATAAAATAAATAAATAAATAAATAATCCTACTAGCATGCCTTCATTATTCTCAAATTCTGAATCCAACTCTATTTTCATTATTCTCAAATCTTGACTCCCTATGTCTCATTTTATGTCACACATTTTTCTCTTTAATCTGTCTAAAAAATATATCATCTTATTATAATTAAAAATAATTTAACTTTAAAATTCTTCTTTTATCCTTAATGAAATGATTTACAATTATACAGATCTCTAAGAATTGTTTTAAATTACAAGTTTCAGAAGTTTTTCTTTTTTTAAAAAAAATCGTGTCAAATCAAACTATGCCACATAAAAAGGGATGGATGGAATACCAACATAAAGTGGAGAATTAAACCATTAACTTACTAGAAGAATACTACGAGATGCAATTAGTTGACTAATTAATGATAAAAGCAAAAAGTTTTAGTAGTTAATAAAAATGAACATAATCAAAACTGAAGGTTCATATAATTTTACTAACTAATTTAGCAATAAGATATTGTTAATTATTTTTATTGATCGATAGTCATTTTCTTCTTTCTTTTTTTTTTTCTGTACTCTTTGTTGCTTTTTTCGTCTTATTTTAATTGAATTTGTGAGATAATACACATATTAAGAAAAACATTCAAAGATAAAATTTACATCATATTTTTCACTATTGCCCTTTGTAAAATTATAAATATGTAATGCAATTTATGTTCTAGAAAATATAAAATTCAATAAATGAACGGACAAATACAAAAAAAAGTTTCAAATATTTATTATGAATTTTGAACAATTTAACTATTTTGAATATTAAAAAAAATCACAAAAATTCAATTAATTCGAGACGGATGAAGTAATTTACTTTCACTATTAGAATGAAACGTAGCTAAGGCATCATTTTCTTAACCATCTATTAGTAGTAATTTTTTAACAAATAAAATTTGCATAATAGTATCACACGTTCTTTGTTTGTACGTAATGTACGAGAGTGGAATTTAGCAAGAATATGTGGAAATAATTGAGGTGCTCTGATTTTTTTTGTTAATTAATTTATTTATTTTCTGACAAGCTGTGAAGGGTTGCTTGGGAGTGGTTGGAAACATAAATTTAATTTAATTTTGAGTTGTAGATTTTTTTAATTTAAAAAAAAAATTGTTTTTTTCTTTTAGAAGAAAACAAACAAATGATAGCATTGAGGGTAGTTGGCTCCATTTGTACATATTCAATTGGTGGCATTCAATGTTGATCTTCTTCTAGCTTTTTTATTTTATTTTTCTCTGTCACATAAAATATTGGTTACTTTCTTTTATCATTTTTTTTGAATTGTTTCAGTTATATTATTTACGTATTATATTGTTTTTTTAAAAAAAAAGAATCAACGGATCTTTTGTTTTCATTTTTCTTCTATCAATAAAATATATATATAACTCTCAAAATAATTCAGATCGTTTGTCTGAAATTTTTTCTATTGGATCCGCTCTTCTTTTAGATGTTCAAATAATTCGACATATTTTAAAATAGTTTTATATGATGATTTGAAAGTTGAGTGAGGAAGCTTGAGTTCCAATTCCCAACCTAGCATTTTTACTATTATTTTGACTTGAAGAAATTTTAGTGAACCCCATAAAGATTGTGAAATAACTCATCTGACTTTCCTTGATATAATATTTACCCTTGGAAATCTTCACTTCTTAGGAAACAGAAATGAATATATATTTAATTTCTTGTTTTCTGACAGTGTATGTGTGTGGGAAATGAAAGAGAGTGGTATTTTTCTAAAACAAATGTGAGTTTCCATAAGTGGAAAGATTCTTTACTCAACATCTTTATCAAAAAAAAAAAAAAGGTGGAAATGGTTGAAAATGGATTAGTTCATGTGATGTGGGCACAAATACAACTTGCAAATGCATTCTTGATCTCCTGCATATGCCCCTTCAATAGCTCATCTTTGTCTCCCCAATCAATCCACAAGCCCCACCCACCTTTTTAAAGTGATACATTTTTTTAAAAAAGAGGTGGTGTAATACATAAATAAATATTTATAATTGGGTTTAACTGTCACGTAAGCATCCCAATTTTGACTATACATATCTATATATCTCAACTTAATCTCAATATATTGACAACTAAATACTCTAACTCATCTTGCTGTGTCTTGTGGCAATCTGATACTGACATAAAATATAAATTTTGGAGGTGTCTAGATAGACTCAATGGAAGCAAGTTAAGGTGTTTTAATGTACATATTCAAAGTTAAAATGTTTACTTGTCAGATAGATAAAAAAAATAATATGATTTCTTGACACTACATTAGCTCTCAAAAAATTACATTAAACTTTGATGTTTACCTGACACTGACATAAAATATAAAAATTTTGGAGGTGTATAGATTGACTCGCTAAAAACAAGTTAAAATGTCTTGATGTGTATATTCAAAGTTAAAGTGTTTACTTGTCAGTTAGATAAAAAATAATATAGTATTCTTGACACTACATTAGCTTCTCAAAAAATTACATTAAACTTTGATGTTTTGCTAGATCGTTATCAACCTTGTCAACCTCTGAGGTGTTCCGTTTGAGTTATTGTCGGAGATGAATTTAAAATTTACAGCTAATAGTTTATTTTTTACACTTTTTTTACTAAAATCATGGCACTTTTGAGATTTTAGATTCAAACCATAATTATATTCTAAAGCTTTAACAAATTTTCACATAATGAATTTAGTTAAACCCATTAAATCTTATATCGTGATTAGCCTTATGAGGGCAATAAGTTTCATGTCACATCCCGAGTCTATATCCTAGACATGAATAACACTTAGAAATTATTTCTGGTCTCAAGAGAATCACTTAACCTGGCTACTTTACTCAGCGGAAGACTTAAACATTAATGATGAGCTAGGATTAAGCACAACTACTAAATCAATGTCTGAAATTATAATAAAGCAGACCAGCTGAGAAATCAACAATCTGAAAGAGATACTAAAATATTGTCTACTGGTCTATGAAGTCTCTACAAATCATGTCTAGAGAATGGATACCGCGACAGGCCACAACTACCTCAAACTAAAATAAAATAATTGAAACTGAAAGGAATAACAATAAGGAGCCCCTGACTACACAGAGGTCTCACCAGTACTGATTAGTAGGAATGCTGGATCATCGGATGATATGCCTATTGAGGGGTTCTGTCACCTATGTCTGCATTGTAAAATTATGCAGGTCCAAAGGACATTAGTAAGTGGAATGAATGAGTATGTAAAATGGCCAACACAAGAGAACTCAGAATACAGTGCTCAAATCATAGGCTTAATGTAGAAAATAACTCAATAACATAAGCATTGCAATATAATAAAATATCTGATTTAATGTATAAATAAGTGCAACTCAGTTTGTGTTTGAAAGTAATATATACTTTAACTTAGGGGGTTTCTCTAATCGACAACCACTACTATGAGCATTATGATGATACAACGTCTTGCCCACATTGCCAGAGCCATCCAATACGTTATCAGGGTAAGGGACAAAGCTGAACTTATGGATCCGTCTAAACTGAGACATCTCAGTAACATATGAGGAGTCATACAGTATTGGTATGATCCTATTCTACACTGACAACGTAGCTCATGAGTTCGAGTTATTATTATTACTCTTACCCATATCATTGCTCAATACTACTCCCAAAATATCATTTATATGCTCATAACTATATAAGTATCCCACTTTAGAGGAAAACTGAAAATTTGATACTTAGAGCCTTAGTTCAATATATTTTTCTTAAACTGACTTTTCTTTCTTAAAACTGATAACACTCTCTCATAACTGATAATGCTTTCTTTAGAAAGAAAGTAGTCATGCTCTCTATTGATAAAATAATACATTAGGAACTATCAAGTTTTTCTCAAACTCTATAATTTATGCATAATGAGTAGTAATGCAAAATCTTTAACTGACAGGACTATTTTTTTTTTTCAAAATAGATATTCTATGCTCAAAAGCAAGTATAGCAAATACGCTACTTGTACAACTCACGTTGAGATATGTTTTGAAACCAACTCATACTATGGATTGAATAACTTTTTCATGAATTCTTCAGAGTTATAAATATATGAACATAATTTCTTGACATACAATGCTTAACTTGACAATAGAATAATGTTTTACAATAATTCACTTTAAAGAGATAACATAGGCATATAACTCAAGGAATTTACTCAAATAAGAGAAGAAGACATGAATCAGCCCATAGTTTAATTTGGGTAGAAACTAATAGTCCGTCTGTAGGAAAATGAACTTAAAACAATTTTTGAGGAGCCTTACATAGTTGGACACGATTTTTGTTAAGAATTCTATAACACCCTAATTTTTTTTAAGCTAAAATTGAGTCATCCTTCATATGATATAAGATTTTAATTGATAATTCTTAATTGAGCATAGATGATAAAATCAATTTCTTAGTGTAGGAATAGAATTGGAGATGATATGATGTTGTATTTCTAATGTAAGATTTTTTAAAAGTTAGGTGAACCAATAACTTGTAGGTTATATATTCGTGCTAGGATCAATTCCTAAGTATTTAAAGTTTAAAGGATGTGATTTATAGTTATAAGGGATCTTTTACATCAAGTTAAGTCCAAAGAATTTCTACCGACTAAGTTTTCATATGAGTTGATAGAAGGGTCAACTTCAAATGAACATATCTCCTAAAATATAATATGTTAGGTGAATTATAATATATCAAATCGAAGATATTTTAATTAGCTTTACAATGTATCTGATTTTGCCTTAAATAGAGTTCGGACTAGAAAGTTATGACCATTTTAGTGAAGCAGTACAGAGGATGTCTAAAGGTCCGCGCCCGGAGCGCGTCGCGGACAAGCGGACCCTCACTGGATAAGCAATGATGTTTTTTATCTTTTATTTTGAGGGTAGTGTTATCCTGAAACCTTTGGTATTTATTTAAGGTCCCAAAACACATAAAACTTCAGTTTCATATCCAAAACCCTCTCCCTTCCCTCCTAAATATAAATGCTCAAGAATCATCAAGTTAGGATTAACTTTCAAGATTCATCCTCAAGGTGAGTTATTCTTTCATAAATTTCAATTTGTCCAACCCAAATTTCTTTATCTATTCATGAAACTCTAATAGAACCTTATACCATAACCTAGGGTTTAAAGAAGACGAATTTAAGAATCCCAAGAAAGAATTTCTTGATTCTTCTTTTTCAAAAATGCAGGGTTCTTCATCAAGACTTTAAAAATTCTAAGTCAAGAATTCAAGAATCAAGGACAAGCCCTTCAAATATGTCTTTCCAAATCTTTCTCTCTAAAGGAACTAACGAGATTGAGGATTTGCTTCAAGAAAGCTAGTATTCATCCAATTTCGATGGTGATATCAACTTTTTAGGTATGTGAGGCTAAATGAAAGCACGAGATTGTTCTCCCATATGCCCCATAGATGGTTATAGATGAGTTGAGAGTCCATAAGTCCCATATATGTTTCTTGAAATACTTTCTTGATTGTTTTCTTAAAAATTGTATCTATTACATGTATTTTCATATGTTGATGATCATCATAAACTTATTTTTCTTGAATTGAATACTTTTCATGAGATATCGTATAAACCTTATATGTTATTTATGAAAGTATGCATGAATGAACCTAGGGATGGAGTCTAGAGCCTTGACTTGAGTATGTTGATTGAAATCTTGACATGAGTATGAGATTGAGTTAGTTGAGTTTGATGATGCTATGAGTCTTCATAATTGAGTTCTTGAGTCTTGTGTAAATGACTTTTTCTAAATGATGATATGAGTCTTTGGGTTCTTAAATAAGAATTGAGTTAATTAATATGGGTTCAAGTCCCTGAAATCAATAGAGAATGTAGAGTTTGAGTTAATGAGATAATGAGAGTCTCTACGAGGCTAGATAATTGAATTGAGAGGAGGAGTGAACTAAGTCCATTAGAGTTGGACAAGTCCCTATCTTGAGGGCTAAGTCCGTTGGAGTCGGACGAGTTCTCACTTTTTAAGGGCTAAGTCCATTAGAGTCAGACAAGTTCTCGCTTGAGGGCTAAATGTGTTAGAGTCAGATAAGTTCTTATTCTATGGATTAAATCCGTTAGAGTCGGACAAATCCTCACTTTATTATCCTGAAACAATAGGACTTGGTCAGTTGATTTTCTCAAACTGAGTAATCTGAGTTGAGATGAGTCCTTCTGAGATGAGTCTGATTTGAACGATAGTTCGATGGGTTGATAGGTCACTTGTCTACTCTTTATTCTTGCTTTAGATAGACATTTGACATGTTGATTTTTACTATCCTTGATGTTGATCATTATTTTTATATTATTCTACCTGTTTTGGTTTCATTCAGCTATTTTATATACCAGTACTTTCCACATACTGATGTCTCTTTCTGGGACTGCATCATTTCATAATGTAGATACATGATTTGGAGATCTTCAACAGGTGCATCGTTGAGGATTTGAGATGTAGCCGATAGGTGAGCCTCTCTTACTTTGAAAGATTCATTACTTTATTTACATCTTACTTTAGAGTTAGATTTGCTTAGCTTTAATTTGATTGAGGTAGCCATGGGTCTGTCATTGGCACCACCTAATAGTGATAGAGGCTTTATAGACTAGAGTCGAATGTTGATGTAAGATTGTGAGCTAGTTCTTCCTACTAACCTTTTTTATAATATTATTTTGAGACTAGATGATGATGTGCCCATTTACTTCCTTTTATTCTTTCGCTGATCAGTAGAATGTATGAATGAATGAATGTGATGAGGCCAAGTGGTTCGCTTGGGGACTAGCAATAGTCTCTGAGTGTCGGTTATGTCTAGGGTACCCTTTCGGGGCATGATAATTATCTCTCACTTGGGATCATTCATCCTCGAATGATGGGTAGAGGTGGATATCAAGGCACGAATAGAGTCAAAGCTCATCTCAACATTCACATCTATCAATCAATCTCTTGATTCTGTCTCAATCAATAATCAACTCTATTCGGACTCAAAAATAGGTAATCGACTCAAGAAAAGACAATTAATTTAGTTAAAAGTAATGAAATTTCCTTCAACATTCTCATCGTTAGGCATGAAAAATGGTCAAGACTCCTTTCAATACTGAATCAACCAATCTGGACAGTCACAAGTCACTCAGAATAGGCAAATCAGTTCATATCAAGAGTAGAGATACTCTTTTAGACATTTTCACCTTCAAGCACGAATGGGACATCGCAACTTAGTCAATTCGAATCATTTGGACACCTTAAAAATCAGTATTTTTAAACTCAGGAAGGAAGCCATCAACTCTAATGGTGAACAGGGCCATTGATACATAAGACTCTATGTATAACTCTCAAGCTTAGCACCTCATCTCAATTGTACTCCCTTTCACGACACTCTACTCTATTAACTTGAGCTCATAACTCCTATTCAAAACTCTACCTATCCACATCCCTTATTCCTTCAAGCCTATCTCTGAACCTCAAGATGATATTGCTAAGATGATCATACTTACACCAATATAACCCTTCGAAATTTATATCTTATATTTCTATAGTGACCTTTACTTAGAGAATATAACACATTCTCATCACTCTAATACACTCACGTAATGAAATTCGCAACAAGCCTATCACTCTAATCACTTCATGGCCTCTTTAAGGCCAATTTTACTAGAGGATCTTTAACCTACCATAGTACATCTACACCTTCTATCGCATGCACTCTTATCATGGGATTCCTTCATTTATCTATTAGACTCATCACAATTTTTCTAACTCCTCCTCCACGTCTATAACCTAAAAAGAAAATGATGTCGCCTCATTATCAGAATCAAGAACACTCATTCTCTCTCATCAGCCCTCACTCCTCTAATATTGTCAACATTTCTATCGAGATTGAAAGACAGGTTCACTGAAAGGGCTTTAAACGAAAGATCATTAGCACGATTCAATCGAGAAATCTTATCTGAGAATGTTCTTAATGAAGTACAATATCTCTCATCTACCAAGAATCATTCTGATTTCACAGAACTATACGTAGTGTAAAACTCAGGTCACTTTTGATGCACCATAGAGTTGGAAACTCTTAGATCGGTTAGCTAAGATCAGAATGTCAAATGTCTATCTCAAAATAGGAAGCTGTCTAACTTAAACAAACTTAGTTCGCAACATAGGGACCTCGTCCAACTTTAATGGACTTTGTTCACAAAATTTGGAATTATCCGACTCAACGGACTTAGTCTACTCTTCACTTTAATTTACTCTTACCTATCTATTGCATGTCATAACGTCTCACCTATTCCCTCTTCCTTATCTTTACCCCTATGTGACACAAGCACAACACCATAATCATCATAAGGATACATTCACTCCTCTTCATCTACCCTCACTCTCAGTCAACTATCATCAACATCACTGTCTGAACCTAAGAGAACTCACCATTTCCCCCTTTGGCAAGGCCTATATCTACTAACTCTTCACGCAAGAACAAGCACGATTATACATCTAAAACTTGGTACTCTAACTCCTGCCATCAATAAGGGCATAGCTAACCTAAGGCTAGTCCGTGCGTAAAATGACATCAGAATCATTCACATCCAACTCAATGGATCGGCTATGACACCTCTATAGTGGAAGAGAATGGTGCAATCATTATCGGTTCACTCAATTAGGATAAACTTATTTGTATAAGACTTAGACTATAATGAAAAACTCATCATCATCTATCTGTAAGCCTTGATCGACTCATTTACTAGGGATGACAAAGAATGTTTACATCAACCTACTCCACATTGTCAACACAAAAATATTGTCTAGATTCTTAAAGTAGTCATAACTTAGAGCTTTACATGTCTTTACACAATCATGGGTACACATCTCAAGCCTTTTCTTATCTGACTAAGCTCATAACTCGATGAGTCTTATGAACTCTCACTTAAAAAAAATTATAGGCTTAATTTTGATCTATCACATTGAAAGCACTCTTTCCCTTTATTCAACATCTACACTTCACCCTCAATAATGTGGATATTACAATACCTCGACATAAACCCCTTTCTAGTTTGAGCATGCTCTATCACATTCTAAAAATAACTCATTCTCTATATCTCATCATGAAAATCAAAGGGTACTTACTACTTTTTCGTCAAAACTTATGGCATTCGATTCGTCACCCTATTACTCACCTAATAGATAACAACTCTAGTCACAGGTATCAATCATCAATCACTCTCACTATCTCATCCTTTCCTTTATCAGCTCTTCTTGGAATCGCAATTATTTAACGCATAACACACGAATTAAAAGAGAGTTTTCATAGAGTTTTAACTCTATCACACGAATTGGAATATAAAAAAGTAAAACAATTACTAATGTCCTATAGCCTCCTGCTTATAAGTGTGATGCACAACACACCCATAAACAAGACTCTACTAGACATAACTTTATAGACTCCCTAGGACACTTAAAACTTAGCTCTAATACCAAGTTTATCACGCTCGGGATAGTACCTTATGAGCACTTAGAGACTATTGCTAGTCCCCAAGCAAACCACTTGGCCTCATCATATTCATTCATACATTCTACTGATCAGCGAAAGAACAAAAGGAAGTAAATGAGCACATCATCATCTAGTATCAAAATAATATTATAAAAAAGGCTAGTAGGAAGAACTAGCTCACAATCTTACATCAATATTCGACTTTAGTCTATGAAGCCTCAACCACTATCGGGTGGTGATAATGACAGACCCATAGATACCTCAACCAAAATAAAGCTAAGAAAATCTAATTCTAAAGCAAGATGGAAATAAAGTAATGAATCCTCCAAAGTAAGGAAGGCTTATCCATCAACTGAACGTCTCAAATCCTCAACGATGCGCCTGTTGGCAATCTTCAAATCATGTATCTACATCATGAAATAATGCATTCCTAGAGGGGGATGTCAGTAAGTGGAATATACTGATATGTAAAATAGTTGAATGAAGCCGAAACAGGTAGAATAATATAGAAATAATAATCAACATCAAGGATAGTGAAAAATCAACATGTCAAATATCTATCTAAAGCAAGAATAAAGAGTAGACAAGTGACCCATCGACCTATCGTTCAGATCAGACTCATCTCAGAAGGACTCATCTCAACTCAGATTACTCAGTTTGAGAAAATCAACTGACCAAGTCCTGTTATTTCAGGACAATAAAGGAAGGACCTATCCAACTCTAACGGACTTAATCCACAGAATGAGAACTTGTCTGACTCTAACGGACTTAGCCCTCAAGTGAGAACTTGTCCGACTCTAGCGAACTTAGCCCTCAAGTGAGAACTCGTCCGACTCTAACGGACTTAGCCCTCAAGATAGGAACTTGTTCGACTCTAACGAACTCAGTCCACTCCTTCTCTCAATTCAATTATCTCAAATTAGCCTCGTAGAGACTCTCATTATCTCATTAACTCAAACTCTACACTCTCTATTGATTTCAGGGACTTAAATCCATCTTAATTAACTCAATTCTTATTTAAGAACTCAAATACTTAGATTATCGTTTAGAAGAAGTCATTTAGACAAGACTCAAGAACTCAATTATGAAGACTCAAAGGATCATTAAGCTCAACTAACTCAATCTCATACTCATGTCAAGATTTCAATCAACATACTCAAGTCAAGGCTTTAGACTCCATCCCTAGGTTCATTCATGCATACTTTCACAAAATAACATATAGGGTTTATACAATATCTCATAAAAAGTATTCAATTCAAGAAAAATAAGTTTATGATGATCATCAACATATGAAAGTACATGTAATATATACAATTTTCAAGAAAATAATCAAGAAAGTACTTCAAAAAAACATATATAGGGACTCATGGACTCTCAACTCATCTATGACCATCTATGAGGCATATGAGAGAACAATCTCATACTTTCGTTTAGCTTTACATACCTGGAAAGTTGATATCGCAGTCAAAATTGGATGAATACTAGCTTTCTTGGAGCAAATTCTCGATCTCGTTAGTTCCTTTAGAGAGAAAGAACTTGATAAGACATTATTTGAAGAGCTTCTCCTTGATTCTTGACTTAGAATTTTTAGAGTCTTGATGAAGAACCCTGCATTCGTTAAAAAGAAGAATCAAGAAATCCTTTCTTAGGATTCTTGAATTCGTCATCTTGAAACCCTAGGTTATGGTGTAAGGTTCTATTAGAGATTCATGAATAGATAAAGAAATTTGGGTTGGGTAGATTGAAATTTATGAAGAATAGCTCACCTTGAGGATGAATCCTAAAAGTTAATCATAACTTGATGACTTTCTTGATAATTCTTGAACGTTTATATTTAGAAGTGAAGGGAGAGGGTTTTAGTTACGAAAACTGACGTTTTATGCGTTTTGAGACATTAAATAAACCCCCAAAGGTTTTAGGATAAAAGTACCCTTAAAATAAAAAATAAATAAAATTTCATCACTTATCTAGTGAAGGTCCATTTGGTCCGCACGAGCTCCAGGTGCGGACCTTTAGACATCCTCTGCAAATTCCTTCACTAAAATGGTCATAACTTTCTACTCTGAACTTTGATTAAGGCGAAATTGGATGCATTGAAAAGCTAATTCAAATATCTTCGATTTGATATATTATGGGTCACCTAAATTAGTACATTTTAGGAGATATGGTCATTTGAAGTTGATCCTTCTATCAACTTATATGAAAACTTAGTCGGTAGAAATTTTTTGGACTTAACATGATGTAAAAGATCCCTTATGACTCTAAACCACACCTAATATACTTTAAGTACTTAGGAATTGATTCTAGCACGTATATACAACCTAAATGTCATTGGTTCACTTAACTTTTGTAAAATCTTACATTAGAACTACAACATCATATCATCTCCAATTCTATTCCCATACTAAGAAATTGACTTTAATCTCTATGCTCAATTAAGAATTATCAATTAAAATCTTATATCATATGAAGGATGACTCAATCTTAGCTAAAAAAAAATTGGGGTGTTACAAATTCGAGAGATTTTCTCAAGCCTTAGCTCTTCCTTTTTCTCCCTAATTGCTTTTCTCTGAATGAAGTATGCGAAAGTGAAAGAGAATGAGCATATGTTACTAATTTTAAGGCGAAAGTGACCTCAAAACGACAAGGGTTTAATCTAGGATGGGTGGAAAAAAAGACTAGAATGCCCTTGCTTTTTAAATTGAATGTCAAGTACTGTGATGGAGCAAGTCTGCAATGCAGACTTATTCTATTTTAGTTCATTTTCTTATGAAAACATAAAACGCATCAGAATCTATTTTTATATAAAATAAGGCATAAATTGCACTCATTGAGTGTGCTTTATGCTTATTTATATAAACTTGTCCAGTGCATTTTATGAAAAGATAAAAAAAATGAACTATGACAGAGTAGGTCCGTGATGCGGACCTGTCGCATAACTGTTTGGTTGTGTAATTTTGCTCCGAGAAATTCAACCAAGATCATTCCTCACATAATTTTTTGTCCTGATCAATATTCCAACTTGGAATTTGCTAAAAAAATTAGAATGATGTGTTATAAGAGTAATCTTTTATCTAGGAATATTTTGGTAATTTGCAGAGTGTAACATTCCATCAAGTAAAAAAAGAGTGATTTGCACAAATAGGATCTTTTGGTGTTACTGTAAAAAATTTGACCTCAATAGAAATATGGTGTAATCACATCCTTACGCTAATATTCAGGGCAAAATCCTGACGAATAACTAGGATTTCTTACTTCATATGGCGCAAGGCTTCCTCAATAATAATTTATGGCGATCATCATAATTTTGCTATGAAATACTAATAAATTACAACTAGTTACATTAGGGAAGTAGCTACAGAGGTGCTAAGTGCTTCAATTAAGGGATAACACGGGTGGTCATCAAGGAGACTGGTAATGAAATGAAGAAGTTTAAAGCAAAGTAAAAGTAATAAAGGTTGCACATACAGAGTTGGTGGAGTGCATGAATGAAGAAAAGAAGCGATTACTAAAGGAAGTCTAAAAGAAGACGAAAACAGAAGTACCTCAAATGTGATCAACTACCACAAAGTTCCTCAAGTAATATCACATGCCTCATGTTATCACCACAATATCCAAAAATCTCTCAAATATCAAGGGAGCACCTCAATTTGTCAACAAATCCACAATTTACCCCAATTTCACTACAATCGATATTACAATTTTTGCTAAGTTATTACCATACCATTCAATTACTCATGAAACAATTCATATCTTACAATTATTACATAACAAACCCAATAACTGAAATTCAGTCCCAAAAAGGTTAGTCGAACCTACCTCGATGTCGGAATCGCACTCGAACCAAGCTTTCGATCAACCTAAACTTCAAAATGAGCTCCAAATCAGTCAACCGCTATCAAGAATATACGTGTTAAGGAATGAATTTTAATACTCATATTGGCATGAATTAGACTCAGGGGCAAAATAGTCACAATTAGGGCTAAATTTTAAGTTTCTCGAATCTGAAAATAAATTAAAAATTATGTCTCTACGCGAGAAAAGGAGTTCGTGGGTGAAAATCTCACTAAAATTGAGGGAGAAATCAATAATTAAAGTGTCCAGATTAAAATCATGGAAAACACAATTTTAAATACCCAAAAATCATGAAATTCAAGATAAAAATAATGAAAATTAATCAATTTGATGTTAGGAACACTTATCAAAATGTTTTTCAAAAAAAGTCTCTGCAAAAATTGTCCAAGAAACCTTGAAAATGTTAAAAATGGAGGAAATGGGCGTTTTTCCGAATAAAAACTGATCAGGCACGTGTTGTGTTTGCGGAGCCTAAGGTGACATTGACCTCCGCAAACGCGTAGACCCTTTCCACGAATGCGGAGAAGGGGAATGTTGAACCTCCACGAATGCGGAGCTATAAGATGCGAAGGCCGAGAAGGTTAGCAGTTGCACCAAATATCAGAAAATTAATTCAGCCAAGTTCTATTCACGGAACGGACCCCGGTGGTTCATTCGGAAACTAAATTACCCAAACTAAACACGTATCTCTAACAGAAACAACGATCTAGACTCTATGAAATTATCAAAATTCGATTTTGAGGTCTCCTCGACCCAGTTATCAATACAATTCAATAAAACTAGTTTAAAATTCAAAATACCAAAACTACCCTAAAAAATTCCATAAATTACGAGACCATTTCTAACATTAGTTTCACCATCTGGAACCACTGAAACTATCAAAATTTCAATTAGAGCTTCTAAACTTCGAATGTTGACCAAAGTCAAGCTTAGGCTCTGGAATCAACTAAAAATGCAACTTTGGGTCCAAAATTTCTGTTTTTAACTCCAAATTCAATTTCATAACTTCTCCTAGACCAAATTCGATGTTTCGGAGCTAACGGAATCGATGGATTTTCAACCCAACACTTGAAACTTAGAATGGTACAAATACTCACTTTTTCAACAAATTAAGCTTCTAAAAATGCCAAAATTCATATTTTTCACTTTTAAAATAAAAGATCTCAGTTCCTAAAACACAAATAGTTCAAAATAGGTCCAAAACAACTTATGAAAGGATAAAATAGTAATTTTCACAGAGAAGCTCAAAAATGACCGGGCAAGGTCATTAAACTTGTATGTTTATTAGTTTGGTATAGTGTTTGGTCTCGTTCCCTTCCAAAATCAGGAACTTAATTTTTCTTTTGTTGGGTTATAATTTAAATTATGATTATAAAAGTTAAATAGGAATATGCTAATATTCTTGAGATTAAGTGGGTCAAATTGAACGGTTCATGACCCAACCTGATTTTTTGTCCATTTTAGCTCAAAGTAAATTTGATGGGATCATGAGTCAACCCGCCTTCTAGTTCAATCATTTCAATCTCGCTAATTTCAGTCCAATTCGCCCATTTCACATCCTTAATGACAAGTGTGTTTGAACAATGATTTTTGCATAAAAGAGCTTCTTTTTTTTTAACATTTGGAATTCAATGATCAAAATTCATTATTTATCTAAAAGAATTGGGATCCAACCAGAATCATTTTCCTTAAATATAGCAAAAGAGTGAGTGCCATTGCAATGAACTCGAAGCATACTTGGAATGCTATATCTGAAATTTGAGCTCATTTGGGAAAAAAAAAAGGTGTGATTTTGGTGGTTAAGGACTTGATGATTTTTATATCTGTTTACACCTGACTGTATATTCACATGTATGATGTATCATTGTGTAATTTACTTGTATATCCATGTAGTTGATACGTATCATGTATAGCTTTGCATATTCATAAAAATATATGTGTGATATACACTAATATATATGATATACCATGTCGTAAGTGTTGTTAAATACAAGAATAACGTTGATATACATGAGGGATATATTCATGTTATTGACCTGAAATCATTTGAGCTCATGAGATTAAATATTTTAGAAGTCAAAAAGCATGGAATTAGGATTTGAAATTCATTGCCATCGTATAGTATAGATTTACCTATAATTATCAATTCGAAGTAACCGGATTGTGTAAATATTTTTTTTATGTACACTGCACTTTTCTTCTTTTTTATTATAGGAAAAAAATATGCAACAAGAATAATAATATAAAGAGAGGTAACATAAAACAAACTTTTCAAACTTCCATTGATAATGACAAAAAATACAAATGAAGTTACATTGGAATAATACTCACATAATTATTAAGAGGAAAAACAAATGAATACCATGTCTTATTGTCTCTGTGCAACATTTTCCCTATTTTTTTCCTACACCTTTTCTTCTGATGAAAATTTGTATATGCGAATAAATGGACCTTCATTCCTTTTTAGCATTTTGGAAGATCTTTTGGAGGTGGCAAAAGTGACTCATTTGGACCTTTGCCATTTTCCACAAGAAATGCCATTTTCAATCCCCATGTTGTGTGTATCTCTAGATGACAATGCATAAACCAAACTCCTGCAATAAATTATAATACAATCAGATATCTCCATAACAGTCATCCTCTATTATAATAGCCAAATTTTCTTCTGAACAACCTTCATGTCATGTTACGTTATATATTCTATGGAGAATGACCTAAAATGTCTTCGAACTATTGAAAATGGTACAAAAATGCGCTCCTTCTACCTGTTAGGCCTAAAATGCCCCTCTCATCTTCATTCACCTTTTTGACCCACTTATACCCTTAAAACTAACAACACTCTTTCATGCATGTTACGTTATATAATAATATTTCATTATAACAAGCGAAAAAATGATGTATGTGTAGCGTATCGTACCTGGATTGTCAGCGAGAAATCTAATGGCAACCCATCCTCCAGAAGGAACACTAACTGTATTCCTCTCAACAGGATCCACAAGATTAAAATTCTTAGGATCAACTTTTGGATTATAATTTCCCAGTCCTTTACCAACTTGATAGAAATTGAATCCATGTAAATGAATTGGATGGTTCTCAGGAGCTATAATCCCAGTGTCCTGCAAGACTACTTGAACTGTATCATTATATTTCAACTTATAAAGCCTAGTCCCGTTCATCGTGGCCATATTCGCGGGTGGTGTTGTGTCAGTATAGTTGAATGCAAAGGGGGGATTTGCTGGAAAATCCGTCGTGAAAACTCCTTTGATCCCAAAGAAATGTGCTTGCAATAGTGCAACTGTTGGCATCACAAATGTAACATTGTTTATACTAGCCACAACTCTGCTTCCATTGCCCTGTATGCATGTTGGGCAAGGGTTAACACCTAGACCTACTGTAAATAACAAAGAGTGATCAATTTTTTGAGGAACTTTCGCGGGGTATTTTTTGGAATTTAAACTTGTCAGAGAGTCTAAAAAGTTGTTGGCTATAGGGGTGGCATTTTTGGGAGGTGTATTTGTACTAGTAAGTGTAGTAGTGGGGTTATTTTCAAGTGTGCCAGAGTAATGTAATGTGGCTATTGCTGTAACATTGTCAACAGCAATAGGTGCATCCATAAAAGGTGAAGCAGCAACCATGTATTTGCCTGAATTTTTGTTGGCAGTGACAATTACGTTGGTTGTTTGGCCAGGGGCGATGACTATTGTGTCTGTTTTGAAGGGCTTAACGTAGGTGGCATCAACTTCAACTACTGTCATTTTGTGACCAGCGATTTTGAAGAAGAGTTCTTCGTTGAGTGCAGCGTTGATTACTCGTAACATGTAAGTTTTTCCTGGCTCAACATTTAACTTGTATCCACCTGCATATATCATATGGTGTCACATTTTTCATGATTTAGGTTAATAATTCAATCTTAAACTCGTAGAATTATGACCTTGTGAAGGACAATTTGAAACAGGACCGGGATGGCCATTGATAGTGTGAGCATCAGAAACATTAGGTGCCAATCCTGATTTTATGGCTTCATTAATCACAGCTTCAGTATCAGATTTCCACCATTCACCTGCACAACACAACATTATAACAAATCATCTAAGTCATTAGTTTTTCTAATCAAGCACACATTCAAATACTTCCAATATCACATAAATATGCCATTTAACTAGCACCTACACCCTCCAACTTAACTAGACACTTGCCTCCAACGTGGCAATTTGCATCCTATCCAGATTTAAGTGTCTACTTGTATACAACCAAAAATGCAGTTGAAATCAAGTTAAGGGTATTATTATGTTGTTTACCTAGGATGACAACAGCTTCATGGTTTGGTTTTGGGAAAGGATAAGGCACACCAAGTTTAGGCAAGATGACAATTGCACCATGGACAGTGGCCCTTAGCCACAAAATATGAGCATGCCAAAATAGTGTACCCCTTTGGCCTGTGATGGTGAAGTTGTACACATAATTTTGCCCTGGCTGAATTGGGCATTGTGTAATATATGCTGGTCCATCTGCCCATCCTGTTCTAAGTTGTCTAATACCATGCCTGTAAATTAAAAAATAATAATTCTTGTAACTTGTATGAATTCTTGATACTTAATCTTGTAGTATAGTATAATTAACTATGTACTAAAAGAGTGAGATTATTATATTTTAGCATGTACCACGTCTTATTTTTCAGATAACTAGCTTCACTTTTTATAGTTGGTTGGTCACTTATACAATCAAACCTCTTTATAACTATACCATTTGTTTTGATGTTATTTGGCTGCTAGAGCGAAATGCTAATATTGCATAACAAGTGCCTACTTGTGCACTATCAAAGTTAAAGGTCAAAGTTAAAATTTGAAATCAAGTGTGAGGTCCAATTTATATATTACAGAGACAAAGGTGCCTCAGTTACAATTTTATTTTTTTGAATTCTATCATTTTAGAATTTCTGGTTACGCCACCACTGATATGACCGGCGAAGCCACATGTAATTGAGGGTCAATTGACACCCCATCATCGGAAAATTATATTGTTTAGTTAGACAAAATATTATTTTTATGTGTATTAGATATTGACATCCTTTAACTTCTTCGCGAATTTATTTCTTTATATCCTGATACTATTTTAATAAAAATTCTGACTCCATCATTGCTGAAATGCATGATTATTAAATATTAGATGACTTACCAATGGATAGAGACATTATACTTAACATGATTAACAACTTTGATAAGTACATTGTCTCCTTCCCTAGCATAGACGGTAGGTCCTGGAAATTTTCCATTAACAGTAACAATGGGCTTTGAGGAACAAAGTCTAGTTGTGTTTTTCATTACCACCTGCAATATACATAATATTTGACATTAATTACTATAATTAAATTGGAGTAAAACTTAGGTTCATTAATATGTAGTTGACAAATTATTTTGATTAACCATATGGCTTTAAAGAGTAATGATTTTGCTTGTTTTGATGTCAAAATAATTTTTTGTTAAGAAATTTGTGCAAGTTTTTTTTTTTATATAGTGCATGAAATTGACCAATTGTTTTCCTTGTTATTCATGCAATGACAAAAGAAAAAAGAGAAATGTTTCTTCTCTATAACAAATGATTGATATCTTCACAACCAAGTTATTTCTGATATCGTCACTCAACTAATAGTTATTATCTCAGAAAGTTATAAAGAAAATTGAAATCAACTGGAAAAATGCTTTTATGAGACAATAACTATTAGTTAACAGAATCATCAAATTACAAAGTAAATTTTTGCATATTTTGATGCAAGAAGGTGAACTTAGGAGTAACTAAATATGCAATTTAAAAAAAAGTACTAGTGATAATAACTAATACTTACATTGAATTTGTAATGTCTAACTCTGCATTCAACAAGAAGAGGAAAAAGGCAAAGTGCCAATAGAATGAAAAGGTTAATCCAAGACTTCATTTTTGTTAAAAAAGAACTTTCTCTATGCAAATTTAAGTGCTTAGAGAAACTGAATTTTCTTATTTTAGTTCTTGATGTGTTGTGTAATCTTGTTTCTATTCAAGAAATGACATGCCAACACAAATATATATATGTGTGTGAGGAAATAAAGGACATTCAATTGAATTTGTAGTTGTGTTATCATTTTCTTCAATTAGGTGAGATGGATATACTTCTTCTTCAACAACAATTGAATTTCTTTTTGGCATATTTTTTGTCCCTCATTCATTCCTTGCATGTTACATAAAGTTTTAAAACTTTGTGGACCTACTTAAATTTGCAAGTTAAGCTATATGAGTTTGTTTAGGTCAAGTAACAAAACTCTCATTTAATTAATTTCACTTTTGGATTTGATTATTGTCTTCATTACTTGGGTACATTAAATCAAATTTTGGATCTAACTCATATCCTAATAATCATTTCGAACAAAAAAGAATTTCTCAGCCATGTAAGGAGTCCAAAAGTTCATCGTACTTTGGCATAATTGTTCAAAACTTTGGGGGCCCACATATGATCTCATCTAACTCTAATACCATGTCAAATTAAATTTTGAATTTAACTCAAAAAAGGATCGAACTATCCAGGCATTATAAACAATTCAAGGATCTCATCCAAAGATTGAACTACTTACATTGAGTTTATTGTATATGCATAACCTTGTCTTTGTATTTATTGCAAGAGGTTATTAATTTCCTAATGCAATTATTATTAGTTGTCTAATTAATTTAAATTCATAATTATTAATTATTCAAAGGTTGATGTCAACTAATTTAATTAATAAAAAACATTAAAATTCAAGGTGTAATTGATTGAATTATCTAAAAGCAATCTATGATGCTTATTGGTCGTCTTCATGTTTAAGTAATCAATTAGTTCAAAAGGCTTTGAAAGTTTAAGTAATTATATTACAATGGCTATTTAATTAAAACCTAACAAAATAATTAAAGATTCAAACCAATTCCAATCCGTTTATTTAATTTCATTACGAATAATTATAAAACTTATCGTTCTATTTAAACGAATACAAGTATTTATAAACTACATTTGTAAAAATAAAAAGGTTTCGAATATTATATTACTAGGAGTATAATTGTATCTCTTAATCTTAAGTTTTAACCAAAAGGTTACGGTCCATAATGATTTGGTATTTTATAATGACGCATAACTATTTATAATATTATGTCCATTTAACAAAAATGGACTCTTACACTTTGTTTGGATAGTTATTATGTATTGTTTTAAAATGTATCGTGTCATGTTGTATCATATTATATTTTATTATTTTAATTAATGAATATAATGTTTGGATACATTGTATCATTCTCTTTTTTTATATAATGTTACATATCCATAATTTGAATAATAAACTTACAAGAAATTGTAGGATACAAAATAGAGCAAGTATGAATAGGTAGAATAAATGATAGAATAAAATTATTGAATAATGAGTAAAGATAAATAGAGAAGAAAAAATCTACGTAATGATATGATCTCACCAAAATAATCGTTACATAAAATAGGTCTTTTCATTTTATTATCTAATGATAGATTTAAACAATACGATACAATCGAATTTGAGTAATAATTAAAAACAATTTTTTATGGTTAAGAAAGCAATGTATATTTTGGCTAAAAGGGAATGAATGATTGCAAAAAGAGTCGGTCCAACATTAAAAGCTAAAATGTAGATCAATCAAATATCTAGCAAAAAGAATATAAATGTCAAACCTTTATCAATATAACAACAAAAAAAATAAAAAAATTAAAAAATGGTTGAATAGGATTGGTCCAAATATTTGCGGAATTGAACTTGTTTATTGGTTTTTATTTTTTTAAAAAATAACTTAATAGAAAGCCAACACCGTCCTTTTTTATTCGTGTAAAAATTATAATTTATTTAAAGAAGGAAATTGGCAGAGTCCCTCAAATTTTTATTATATTTTTAATAAAATAGACAGATAAAGTTGATTTTTTTGGAAGTGCAAAATTTCAGTTGAAAAACTTACCCTATTTGTCAATTTTTAAATTGGATAATTCACAAGCCATCGATTTTCCTTTTAAAAAGTTAATCATGTCTATCGATTTGTATTCCATTTTGAATAGTGTATCCACTATTCAATTATTTTTATTATATATTTTGGTGTAAGCGTTAGTACGTTAAAAAGTAAAATTAAAGAGAACTAGTAAATTCTTAAATATAAATTAGGTAAATTGAGAAGTTTTACGAAAGATGAAAAAATAATTCTTCTTTTTTAAATAATGATAATAATACTATACTACTGTTTGATGACGAACCAGTATACTAATTAGCGTTTAAAGTAAAAATATATGCAGAATCTCAAAAGATAAGATCATATATTAAGTAATTTAATTTTAGTTTACTAACGATTCAAATGAATTAATAAGTAGCTACCCAAATAGGAATTTGAAGATTTGTTGTCGTATGGGGCAAAAATAAGTAAAATATTGGGTCAAGTTAATTGAAGATACGTAAAAAATTTAATATACTGTGGTTAAATTATGAAAGAATCAAATTGTTTGAAGAATGAAAAAGTCTCACGTCGATGATAATGAGATAAATTGTCTTCTTTTATGGATTTGATAATCATCCTCTGGTAAAATAACTTTTGGGATTGATTTAGGCTCAAGATCAATTTTTGTATATGATATCAGAGCAAGTCCTATCTCATCGATGTTGGACCCTCAAATTAAATCTTCCACACTCCAAATGTTCGATTCTAGGTGTGAGGTGGAATGTTGAGGAATGAAAACATCTCAAATGCAACTCACACCAATGGTTACTGAAATAAGTAGTTGATCTCCTTATATAGACTTGGACAATCATCTCTTGTAAGCTAATTAATAACAATGATTTCACCCCCTTATAAGTGGAGTTTTATCTTCATGTTGAAAGGCATAGAGAATCATACGCAATTAGCAAATCGTCAATATACTCATTTACTTTTCTCCCAAATCTAGTGATGTTCATCATACACGAAATTTATCTGAAATCACCTTCATCAAGGATATTCGAAATCAGCCTAAATAGGCTATCTATGTTTAAATTATTAATGAATTATATTCGATTTATTGCTATATTATCTACTTTGATTCATTTTATCCTTATCTTAATCAACTCAATTCACATGTCCTTTAAAGTATGTTTACAAATCCAATTATACCTATTTTAGGGTAAACAATTATATTAAATTTGAGTTTAGAGAGTACTCTTATTTTTTTTCCCCTTTTAACTTTGGACTTTCAAATTAAACTCTAATAACTAACCATTTTAATCAGCCACGACTTCTTATTTTAATAAAAAAAGGTTATTTTTTTTCCAAAAAGAATGATGGGAAATTGATTTAGGAAACTTCAATAAAAAAGATTATTTTTTTTCCAAAAAAAAAAAATGATGGGAAATTGATTTAGGAAACTTCTTTTTTTGTGATGGATTAGTAAAAAGTAATGATATTATTGTAGAACCAAAATTAAAGGACAATAGAATGTGACTTATACTTGCTATCTATAAGACATTAAACCTTGTTTCAAAGTAAAGATTAAGCCAACCAAATGGAATTTAACAACTTATTAGTTGTCAATTTTCCTTTTGCTCCTACCTCCACCCTCTCTAATAACAATGTTAAATCTCAACAATAATAATGATAATAACAACAATATATACAATAAACAAGCTTGGAACTCTCTCACCCTCCCCAATAAGATAATAAAATTAATAATTTTTCTTACCAAAAATCAAGAATGAAGTTTATTAACAATCTGCCCTTTTTCAATGTATTTCTTTAGACAAAGATTTCATTTTTTTTTCTCTTTTCATATGATAAATCTTTCTCAAAATATGAAGTGTGAATCAAACCCATATTTGAATTGAAATTGAGATACTGATGCATGTTCTTCTCTTCTGAATCAGATACATTCATATCTGAAAGAAGTTGACAATAAATTCTCTCAAAATTGACTATTTGCCCCTCTATTAGAGGTGTTCCAGAAATGTCTGTGATCGAGTAAATAGCTCTACGAACGGGGGTGTAAATAGGACGGTTCGGTCAGTTATTTTTAAAAATTATAACATTTTAATTTTTTGGATATTTTATAATGTATTACCAAAATTTAATTTTTTAAAACTATTCTAGTCATATCAGTTTCTCTTCAGTATCATTATGGCTAGGTTAATTTTTGATTTTTTTTAATTTTTAAAGTATCACTTCAAAATAGACTATTACTAAAATATTTTTTCGTGTGTATTTGATGAAATAATTTAATTCAACAAAAAAAGTCAAAAATGTAAAATCTTCTTGTCATACTACTTGATCTAAAACTTTATATAAGAATGTTTGCATTGATTTTGTCATATTGTTTGATGGAGTATCTATTATAGTATCTTTTAAATTATAACTTAATTAAAGGGCAAAGACTCATAATCGTCCAATCACTAAAGGACTAGAACCTAGGTTATATTTAAATTTGAAAGATTTATAAAATGTATTTATGTATTAAATTTAACATTTCAATATATAAAATATATTTGCATATATGTAAAGTTATTTGGTTCGTTTCGAAATTTTTTTATTTTTTATAAATTAAAAAGATCAATCCAATAGTTCAGGATGGTTATAGAATTAAATAAAAGTTACAACTTTACTGAAAAAATAATAAAAAATAATTCTGTATGGTTAAGTTTAGTTTCAATATTTTATATTCTTTTTGACACCCTGGAACACTATAACAAAAGATATATTTAGTGGCAGTTGATTTATTATTGCCGTAAAAATATTTAATGTCATTGCATTCAGAGTACTATAAATCTTTAGCAATGATATTTATATATAGTGTTGATTACAAATATTTATATTATATTATTGTCACTAAATATAATATTGCGATAATTAAGTAACTACCACAAAATTAGGGTAATGAATCAATCATCAACTTTTAGGAGTGTTAGGATGACTTGGTGATCAACTAACTAATCCTCCTTGTTTGGGAAGGGAGTTCATCTACTAACATATGGTAGATTAAATTTCACTTTCATTATATATAGTATATTAATATTGTTCTTGATCATTGCATGTAAATTGTACTCAAAAGAAAAAAAATAAAAGAAGAACAATTAAGTTATATTATATTATCATTAAAATAAAAATATGTAATGAAATATATCAAGTACATGATGGATGAGTTATAATAGTTAAGAGGCTGGATTGATGAAACTTTTAGAAGAGAAATTTAATTTACAGTGTAAAATATAGATGGCATTTTTATATAGTAAAATGACATATTTATGATTAGCATAATTAGCTCTTCAATTAAAACAAAAACTGGATAATTATAGCTTGTGAGGACTTACCTAACATTGTGACTAAGAAACAAGTGGACAACTAGGGTGTTTTTGGTGCAAATTAAAATGTTTTATATGAAAATTGTTTTATCCAAAAAATATTTTTTAGAATAATAAATGAACTTTTTACTTTTTTTATGGTTTGTGTGTAAGTTATTAACAAATATATTACTTTAAAATTATTTGTATATAATCTAAATAAATGTTACGAAAGGTGGGTAGGGATGTGAGGGGAGATAGGATTGGGGAAGGGGGTGAGTGAAGAAGAGAAAGGTGAAAGGTTAAATCAACGTAGAACGTCGTAGAAATCTAATATGATTTGAAGTGCTAAATGAATTTAGAGTTTGCAAGGACTCAACACCGCCTCTCTTTCCAAGGGTTGCTATGACTAATGAACTCAAATCAAGCTATCCATCCGGTCCTCAGGAACAGGCAATTGAGTTTATTTTCTTAAGAAACAAATATTTCTTAAATTTATTGATATACTGAAGATAGAAAAATTAAAAATACAGTATCAAACATGCTCCTAATTAGGGGAGTCAAATGAGCGGTTGGGGTGAAATTGAAGACGTTAAAATGGGTTGTATCAAAAATTGGGTTGGGTCTTGATTCGCTCAAATGTACTTTGAGTTCAAATGGATTGGACTCAAATGGGCAAAAATTCGGGTTGGGTCATGACTCATCAATTTAACCTACTTAAGCTAAGACTACCATTGAACATACAAAACAAATGATACATTGAACTGAAGTGATAATCTTATTGGGCTCAACTTAGAATTATTTTAGTATAACTTACACAAATTTTATATTTTTTGGAGCTAATTTTAATTAATACCAACCTTTTTCAAAATTACCAAAAATTCCTTCTTTTTGATACAAAAACGAAACCAGCGATACACGTCGAAAATGTAAGAGCATTAAGAGATTTTAACTATGATACATGGAGAAGTAGGGATTGTAATTTGTATCAATAAGCGTTGTTGTTTTGTATCAGTTAAAGAATTTTTATAATTTTTTAAAAGAGTCGGAATTATATGAAATTATGTAAGCATTAGTTTTGTATTTATGTAATTTATATATTATTATATAATGAGTTAAATTGTATTGGAATGAAACTTAGCACAATTCTAAATCATATTGAACCCAACCCATAAAATTATGGACGGATTGCTTATATTTAGGCTTGCTTTGTCACCTCTACCCCTAATCATCACTTGCGTGAAAAATAAATACCCCTTTATTCAATTATATGACATAAAAGTACAGTACATTTTTCTTTTTTGATTTGGAAATATTCTTTAATTATATTTAGCTCAAAATATTGTTACCTATAAAATAGTACTTTATATAATTTTCAAGATGTACAATTTATTAATTTATAAAAAGTTAGAAACACAAGGTTCGTTATGTTAGAAATCATTTATGAACTTACTATGTTTTAAAAACTATCATGGACATTTAGTATTTGAAAGCTTAGTGTTGAGTCGACTTGCTACCTTTTAAAAAGACGTAAAATACAAATAAAATATTGAATATATTTTGTGTTTGAGAATGAAATAAATCAATAAATAATCCAATCTTCTAGAATTAGGTATTATTAAGTTTCTCTACTTTTTCTGACTAAATTATTGGAATTAATTTATGTTATTTTACCTAATTATGTTGAACTCAGGCAAGCTTGACCAAAATGTGATTTAACACAACAAAACTTAGATTCTACTAAAGCTATGGGCGACGTGGAGGTGCACAAAGTTTTGATGTCACTATTTCTACTAATACTCATAGTATTCTTTCAAATTATTACTTGTTTATTCAAATAGATTACCGTCAATATTGGTAATAATCTTTCAGGTCATTTTTGTACTATTATTTTCTTTTCAGCAGTTAGAGTCTTTTTATAGTAACATTAGATCAGTTATGACTTGTTAGTGCTAATAGTTCAATCGTCTGGTTGTTCATTTGAATTTTGTACAGTTTTTCATATTTTGAGGCTTTCATAACATAAAAGGTTGACTTCGATCAACTACACAGGCAAATGGCTTCAGAACAAAATTCTAAAAGTTTCATTAACTTCGAAATAACCACAGTAACCTAGAAGGATGGCTGGCTGAAATTTCAAGACTTTCGGTGTGAGAATCATTTAGTGTTTTAACTTTTGAAAATTAGCCTAAGGTAGACCTTGGTCAATATTCTTGAAAATTATGCTCAAACGAAAATTTCATCAGTGTGTTGGCTTCGAAACATCATGTTTGGTTTAGAACAAACTTTCGTTAGGTTCCTGAAGATTTTGAGCCAATTCCGAGCCCCTTTGTGATTTTGGTTAAAATGACACTTGAGAGTGGAATCCACTAATTGTCAAAATAACCTCATATAGAAATTTTGACCGCAAAACTGAGTTTGAAATATTGAAGTTAGTGATATAGTATAGTCTGTTTACGTGTCCAAGCTTTCAAATAAATTTTGAGTACACCATCGGAGAATTCAAAGTGAGAAAACGTAAGCTAAAATGCATTAGATGGTGCAAGCCACTTTTTGTTCTTCACGATCTCACTTGGGTATCACCTTCGCAAAGGTTAATATATTTGCCTTTGTGATCGCACATCACCCGTCCCATTAATTCGTGGAGACCATGGTTCTTGGCCTTCATGATTTGGGACCATTGTGGCTGTGTGCGCAAAGGTCAGTTGGATCTGATCTTTTTAAATAGAGAATAGATGCGATCAATTCAAGAAGTGAACTTCACACATTGATATCTTACTTGTTTTATGCCAGAATTGAGTAATTATAAGCCCTTAGTGTCCGAAATTATTGAGGCTACATAGGTGCGTGTTCAAAAAGTAATGGAGAGTGTTTAATTTGTTTGAGGTAAATTCTCATGTATAGTTGTTGCCATTGTGGGGTTTCTAACTTAAAATTTAAAATTTATTTTCATGAAATGTTTTAGGCTAGTTTGAGCTCTGAATTGTGTTCTGTTTTGAAACACAAGTTCGGGAACTAGTTACAACTTTTTCATGGAGTCAATTTTAGAGTTTTTGATGTGAGTCCCACTCTTTTTTTGGACTCTAAAATTAATTTGTCTTCAAATTATGTGTTTAAGTGTCAAAATGACCATATTGACATTGTAATTCTATATTTTGATAGCTTAACAACATTTAGAGACCATATGGAAGGAGAAAACTCCAACATTATGATTTAAAGCATGTGTGATCGACGTACAGATAGTTATGACTTTCATTTCTTAAATTGAGTTTGAATATATAAATGCTTGTTGATTAGTTCGAATTTGGATTGGGTAGCTACTAGATTCTTCATAAGTGTTTAGAAATCACGTTTCAAGTTTATTTTGGATAAATTTGAGTAGTTTTGAACTTGTTGCTTATTATTGTTGATCATTCATGCCTGGTGTTACATATGATGAATACTAGGTTACTTATTATTTTAAGTATGTTGGCCTTAGTTTAGCATTATCAGTGCTTACTGTAGTTGCTCCAACCTTATTTCAGTTGGCTTAGATCCTCGTAAATTGGTGTAGCAGACTTAAGTCTGATAATTTGAGCCTTAGTTAGGCGATAACCTCACTTTGACGAATATCCCATCCATATTTCCCAGCTCCATAGCTTTGTGAGATACATTAGTGATATCAAGTTTTGTCTGTACGATTCAAGTTTGATTTTAGGGTCTAACTCAGATAATCAATTCAACGTGGACGATATTCCATGATGACTTTTGACTGCAATCAGATACAGGCTTTCTCAACACCCAAATTTCACCTGTAACTAGCATTTGAAATTAAATTTTGACCTATATTACTTAGATACTCCTTATGAGCATCTAAATTTAAGTTTTGACCTCCTCTCATAGATACTCTTGATGAGCATCTGGATTTAAGTTGTAGCCTCAATCTCGTTGTTACTCCCGAGCATCTAGTTTGAGGTTCGGCCTCTATACTTTCAAACACTGCTAGTTGGGTTGATGTTTTGGTTCTTCATTTTTTGATTTAGGGTTGCGAATTCAAGTCATTAGTAGTTTTAACTGTTCTGTATACTCCGCGAATTTATAAGGGTTTGTTTGGATTTTTACTTTAAATTGTGCACAAATGAATCTTCTGAGCTTATGGGGGCCTAGTTAGGTGTAGTTATTTATAGATTTCTCTAGCTCCATCTACACCCATGTGCACTATTTATTTGCTTCAAATTTCAATTATTCACTTATGTTTTGGTGTATTCCTTCTTTTCATATTGCTTTTATTTTTCCTCCTCAATCGACTCTATGATGTCTACTGAGTACTTGTTGTCTTGGTACTCAGATTACACTTTGCATATATTTTTGTGACGTAGATTCAAAAATTAGTTACCATCACTATTTTTTTGAGCCTATAATAGTTTGATTCGTAGATGAGGATGAGCACCTGGCATAATTTTTTTTTAAATTTTAATGTTTAGGGCTTAAGTTAGGTCAAATAGCACTTCCTGAAATTAAATGAGTAAGTAACTTTGACATTTATTGTGATTGTAACCTCTCAAATTCCCATAGGGGAGAGAAGTCAGCCAAAAATTCAATTCAATTAAAAAGAAAGATAGAAGTCAGAGCAAGTAGAGAAAGTGGGATTGATTAATGATGAATAATAAGGGCTCAAAAATTAGAACACATTGATTGATGAATTACTATTTACTACTATGGATTGAAGTGTGTGCCACAAAAAATGAAAATGTGTGTGACATGGAGAAATATCTCGTATGCTACTCCTTCCATTTTAATTTAGTCGTCAGGGTTATTAAAAATAATTGTCAATTTAAATAATCAAGAAATAATTAATCACTTTTTTCCAATTTTATTCTCAGTAATTACTAATCTTAAATGTGAAAATTTGGATTATTTATTAGGATTATTTTAGTCAAATTACGTACCTTATTATGTTTTTCTTAAAAGATGTGTCAATTCTTGTCATGACAACTAAATTGAGAAGTATATAAATATTTATATGAAAAATAATAATAGCCGCTTGTCAAAATATTAAGAAATTTAATTTACGTGAGAAGTAGCATGTGCTACAATAATATACACGGTGTAATTCAACAAGTGAAATCTGATTTAAAAAAAAAGTAGAATATATGTAGATCATTTTTTTTGTAGAGATAGATAATTTATTTCGATGGACACCTTATATAAGATATTTCAAAACAATTTGGAAAAAAGAATATAGAAATGAAAACAATAATAATAGCAAAATAAAGTAAAATGGAGAGCAATACACAACACACAAAAGAAAGAAAAATAATGACAACAAAATACTATAATAAATCAAAACACAAAAAGTATAGATGATAAAAGAAATTGAAGAATAAGAAATCACGAGAATAAAGATAATACTACTGTCAAGAATATAAATGATAGAACGATCACTGAGCCTATCTCACAGAAAAGTAGAGAAACATTTAACTAGCAACTAACTTTTGATCCTTATCTGCAAATACGAAAAATAATATATACTAATTTTTTATGTGTAATATATATGTGGTTATTTTAATAAATAACTATTTATATTAATTTCCTTTTTGCTTAATATCTATTGTTATATTAAAACACACAACTTATCATTAAACATGCATGTACTTATATGGTTGATCTACGAAATATTCTTCTATTTTTGTCATTATTTAAACTTTAGATAACATCTTTTTAAATTTTCAGTTTGGTCAATCTTACCAATAAAATATTAGATTGCGTCCAATATTTGTATTAATTTATATATATATATATATATATATATATATAAAACTATAGCGTACTTTAACATTTTCTCATAATATTTTTAATTTATTTAAAAGGATCTTTGGACTTAAATGTAAAATATTCGTATATTTTTTTTAAAAGAGAATCATTTACTAAATCGCTGATACAAAAACAAATAGTAGGCAAAAAAAGAGAGAATTTTCAGTAAAAAGCAAACTCTTAAAACATAATAAAACAAAAAAAAAAATATTTATAGTTTGTTAAAATTACAATTTATAGCTATATGAGAGAGATGGGCGAGATCGAGCGAGCTAGGGAGGAGAGAGGCGTGAGAGAGGTCAAATGTATATGTATATCTTTCAAATTATATGTGTATATATGTTAAATAATTGTATATGTCTAAGTAATATAGATATGTATTTGTATATCTCAAACGAGATTGAGAGAGGGAGGAGAGAGGCGAGAGAGAGAGGGGTCAGAGAACGGAGAGAGGCAATTTGTATATGTATAGCTGTCGAATTAAATAAGTATATATGTCAAAGAAATATATATATGCGGTTATTATACATTTGTATATTTGACAAGAGATTGCAAAGAGAGAAAATAACAACAAAACTTTAACTATAGAAATGCATATCATATATTTGTCTAATTATATAATTTACCCCCCCTCCCTCCCCCGAAAAATGCTATGTTGTCAAACGACAAATAAACTTTGGGCCTTCCCAATATGACGATTTACGGTATTTAGTTATTGATGGATTGGTTAATTATCTTGTTAACACATGTTTGCGATATTTGGATTTTAATTTCTCAAATAAGAAAACTGAAAATCCAAATCGAAGTTTTATATCCAATGTGAACTATCCAAACATACCTCTAGTAAAAACTACGTAAATTAGTACTCGGAAAAGACATACTAATCTACTTGATGGCCTGTATTCGTGGGATCAAATTCATTATCACAAAACTAAGTCAGAACAATAAGTAAATAACACAAGTATTTTACTTGAAAATTTCCTTACTCAAGAGAGTAAAAATCATGATTTGTTTCACAAGATTTCATTAACGTTAAGGAGCAGCAACTATTACAGAATCTTGTAATCTAAAGGACTTGTTGGAAGAGGATTGCTATTAATATTTAGGAGGGAGGCTTTTAAGCTAAGGGAATTTTGAAAGAGTAGAAAGATTTTGGAGAAGAGAAGTTTTATTACTCAAACTTGTTTTTGATTTTGGCTTGATACAAAATGATCAATCCCATACCTATTTATACTTGGTCACTTCCTCAATCAATGGCCAAGATTTATCCAACACAACTTTAATCTATTGGCTACAAATCACCTTCTACACAATTCTACAAAAAT